>JAUTBQ010176810.1:0-25057 GCA_032361185.1 Lepetodrilus ovalis
GTTGAAGATAGAGCAGGACATGATAGACGTTATGCTATAGATGCTACAAAGCTAGAAAATGAATTAGGCTGGTTGGCTGATGAGGATTTTGAGTCGGGGATTTTGAAGACAGTTGAGTGGTACCTTGTTAAATATAAAATAAATATTTAATTTTTTAAAACAAAATACCCTATTATTAATTTCTTTCCGTTATAATATTTTTAATTTGTTAACAACAAAATAGAACATCACTATCAGGATAAGGAAAACAATGAATAAAATAGCTGTTATTGGCTTAGGATATGTAGGATTACCTCTCGCTCATGCTTTTTCAAAAAAGTATAATGTTGTAGGGTTTGATATAGCTCAATGGAGAATAGATGAGTTACAGTCTGGAGTTGATCGAACTCTAGAATTAAGTAAAGATCAAGTTAATGAAGCTATCTCTAATAATATGAAGTTTACAAATATTTTAGAAGAGATAGCAGATTGTAATATTTATATTGTAACTGTTCCAACACCCATTGACAAACATAAAAAACCAGATTTAACACCACTGTTAAAAGCTTCTGAGTCTATAGGGAAAGTATTAAAAAAAGATGACATTGTTATTTATGAGAGTACTGTTTATCCTGGTGCAACAGAAGAAGATTGTGTGCCTATCCTTGAAAAAGTATCAGGATTAAAATACAATAAAGATTTTTATTGTGGTTATAGCCCAGAACGAATTAATCCAGGAGATAAAGAACATACCGTTACCAAAATTTTAAAAGTAACAGCAGGTTCAACTCCAGAAATAGGGAAAAAAGTAGATGAACTTTATGCAAGTATTATTACTGCAGGAACGCATTTGGCTCCAACTATAAAAGTAGCAGAAGCGGCAAAAGTAATTGAAAACTCTCAAAGAGATATTAACATTGCTTTTGTTAATGAACTTTCAATGATATTTAATCGTTTAGATATTGATACTAATGCTGTATTAGAAGCTGCCGGAACCAAATGGAATTTCTTACCATTTAGACCAGGATTAGTAGGGGGACACTGTATTGGTGTTGATCCATATTATTTAACACATAAAGCACAAGAGGTAGGATACAATCCTGAAATTATCTTAGCGGGAAGAAGACTTAATGATAATATGGGAATCTATGTTGCCAATCAAGTTATAAAACTTATGATAAAAAAAGGTCAGAAAATTGAAGGTGCAAAGATTTTAGTTTTAGGTATTACCTTTAAAGAGAACTGTCCAGATATTAGAAACTCAAGAGTAATTGATGTTATAAGAGAGCTTCAAGATTTTGGTTGTATAGTTGAAGTAAGTGACTATTGGGCAGATGAAGAAGAAGTTAAAAGAGAGTACAACTTGGATCTTAAGAATAATGTTACCATGAGTGGTTATGATGCAGTTGTTTTAGCTGTTGCTCATAATGAGTATAAAGAATTAGATTTAAATCCAAGTGAGAAACAAGTGATATTTGATATAAAATCGATGTTAAAAAATAGTGATGGGAGACTATAAAATGGATAGTAAAAATTTTGCACTAATAGGGGCCTCAGGCTACATAGCACCAAGACACATGAAAGCGATAAAAGAGACAGGTAATGACTTAGTAGCAGCCTTAGACCCATATGATGGGATAGGAATCATGGATAGCAACTTTCCTCAAGCTGACTTTTTTACAGAGTTTGAACGATTTGACCGATTTGTAGATAAGTGGAGAAGAGATACAGGAAAGAAGATAGACTTTATGTCTATCTGTTCACCAAACTACTTACATGATTCACACATAAGATTTGGACTTAAAAGTGGAGCTGACGTAATTTGTGAAAAACCATTGGTATTAAATCCGTGGAATATAGACCAACTTAAAATCATAGAAGAAGAGACAGGGCAAAAAGTTTACAATATCTTGCAACTTCGTCTTCACCCTTCTATTATAGCACTAAAAGAGAAAGTAGCTAAAGAGCTAGAAGAGAATCCAGATAAAATGTACAATATAGACCTAACTTACTTAACAAGTAGAGGAAAGTGGTATTTTATTTCATGGAAAGGTGACCAAAACAAATCAGGAGGAATTGCATCAAATATAGGTGTACATTTTTATGATATGTTAACTTGGATATTTGGTGAAGTAGAAGAGAACGTAGTTCATGTAAAAACTCCTGATTGTAATGCTGGTTCGTTTAAACTAAAAAATGCAAATGTAAGATGGTTCCTTTCGGTTAATTATGACTACATTCCAAAAGAGGTAAGAGACTCAGGACAAAGAACTTATAGAAGTATTACTGTTAATGGAGATGAAATAGAGTTTTCAGGTGGATTTACAGATTTACATACAAGAAGCTATGAGGAGATACTTAAAGGTAATGGTTTTGGACTTGATGAAGCGTATGGCTCTATATCTACTGTCTCTACCATTAGAAATCTTGATGCCATCGGACTTAATGGAGATTACCATCCTTTTTGTAAAAAGGTTCTTGGGTAATGACAAGTTTTTTTGCTCATGAGACAGCCATTGTTGATGATAAAGTTCAAATAGGAGAAGGTACTAAAATTTGGCATTTTTCTCATATTTTATCTCATACAACTATTGGTGCTAATTGTTCATTTGGACAAAACTGTGTGGTAGGACCAAAGGTAAACATGGGTTCTGGTGTTAAAGTACAGAATAATGTCTCTATTTATGAAGGGGTAGAGGTTGAAGATGATGTCTTCTTAGGTCCGTCTATGGTCTTCACTAATGTTATTAATCCAAGAGCATTTATTCAGCGAAAAGAGGAGTTTAAAAAAACACTTCTTAAAAAAGGTTGTTCTGTTGGAGCAAATGCAACCATTGTATGTGGTGTGCATATAGGTGAGTATGCCTTGATTGGTTCGGGAGCTGTGGTTAACAAAGATGTTCTTCCTTATGCCCTAATGGTTGGGGTTCCAGCTAGACAAATAGGTTGGGTAGGCATTTCAGGAAATACTTTAGAATTTAATAAAAATAATATATCAGAAGATGAGTTTGCAACATATAGACTCATTGATAATAATGTTACGATAGAAAGAAAATAATATACTAACGCATTAAAAATGCAATATAGGGGAGTCTTCAAATGACAAATCGAAAAATAGATTTTGCAAAATTACAATACCAATATCAACTATACAAAGAAGAGTTAGATCAAGCTATTCATGCTGTCTTAGATAAATCTAACTATATTATGGGCAATGAGGTAACTGATTTAGAATCAAACCTTCAAGCCTTTACGGGTGTTAAACATGCTATTAGCTGTTCTTCTGGTACTGATGCACTTCTTTTGGCTATGATGGCACTTGATATAAAGCCTGATGATGAGATTATTACTACTCCATTTACATTTATTGCTACAGCAGAGACCATAGCTTTTTTAGGGGCTAAGCCAGTTTTTGTAGATATTGATGAAAAAACATATAATCTTGATTCTACTAAAATAGAAGAGAAAATAACTTCTAGAACAAAAGCAATTATGCCTGTAAGTTTGTACGGACAGCCAGCTGATATGGAGGCTATACAAGCTATTGCAGATAAGCATAACTTAAAAGTTATTGTTGATGGTGCTCAAAGTTTTGGTTCAACCTTTAATGGTAAAAGTGACTCAAATTTGGGTGATATCTCAACTACTTCATTTTTCCCTGCGAAGCCATTGGGATGTTTTGGTGATGGTGGAGCTGTTTTTACCAATAATGATGCTCTAGCTCAGAAGATGAAGTCTCTTCGGGTACATGGACAATCAAAACGTTACCATCATCAGTACATAGGTATGGGTGGGCGTATGGATACTATACAATGTGCTATTGTAGATGTTAAATTGGCTCATTATAAAAAAGATTTAGTATTGCGTCAATCAGTTGCATCAAAATATACAGCTGCCTTAAAAGAAGGAAGCCTTGTTTTACCATCTGTTGATGATAGGGCTACATCAGCTTGGGCTCAATACTCGGTACGGGTAAGTAATCGTGATGATGTTCAGGCTAAGTTAAAAGAACAGGGTATCCCTACAGCAGTTCATTATCCTATGCCTTTGCATATACAAGAAGCCTTTGAATACCTTGGATATAAAAAGGGAGACTTCCCTGTATCTGAGTTAATTTCAAGTGAAATAATGAGCTTACCAATGAACCCTTATTTAAGTGATGATGAGGTTAATTATATTGTTGAAAAGGTCTTAGAACTTGTTCAGTAATTTAAAACCAAAGTCAGAATTTAGTCGTAATGTTTTAACCCTTATGACGGGGACGACTATAGCTCAGGCCATTCCTATAGCTATTAGTCCTATTTTAACAAGGATTTATACTCCTCAAGATTTTGGAGTTTTAGCACTTTTTATAGCTATGACATCTATTTTTGGAAGTATTGCAAATGCAAGATATGAACTTGCTATAATGCTTCCCAAAAAAGATGAAGATGCTATAAATATAGTTGCATTAGGTTTTATAATTAATGTGATTTTATCGCTGTTTTTATTGTTAGTGATTTTAATTTTTCATAATAATATAATTGAATTATTAAATAATGAAGAAATATCCTTTTGGCTTTATTTTATGCCTATATCAGTTTTTTTGATAGGTTGTTTTAATCTTCTAAACTATTTTAATAATAGGATTAAAAATTATAAAGATTTAGCAAAAGCAAATATAGCTAAAGCTATAGCTTTGTCCATTGTTCAATTAGGTCTTGGACTTTTGAAAACAGGAGCTGTGGGACTAGTTAGTGGACAAATAGTATCACAAATAGTATCGAATACAAAGCTTTTTTTTAATATGAAAAATATAAACTTATTTGACAGTATAAAAAGAGTGAAAATAATTGCCTTAGCAAAAAAGTATAAAAATTTTCCAAAGTTTTCTTTATTGGGTGTTTTTGCAAATACCCTCTCTACCCAGTTTATTAATATTTTAATATCCTCTTTTTATACAGTGTCAATATTGGGGTTTTATTCATTAGTTCAAAAAATTTTAGGTATGCCATCATCACTCATAGGTGCGTCTATTGGACAGGTCTTTTTTCAAGAGGCAAGTAAAGCAAAGCAAGAAAATGGAGAAGCTATTTTAGTATTTAAACGTACCTTGAAAAAACTACTACTAATTGGGTTGGTTGCCTTTGGACTTTTATATTTTGTAGTAGAAGATTTATTCGCTTTTGTCTTTGGTGAAAAGTGGCGTATTGCTGGAATATATGCACAACTTGTTATACCTTTATTTTTTATTCGATTTATATCTGCTTCAGTGAGTACGATTTATGATATTTTTGAAGGTTTAAAAGTAGAGTTAATATGGCAACTTTGTTTAATGGTTGGCATTATAGCAATTTTATTTATTTTTAAAGAGAGTGATTTTAAAGAATTTTTAACTTACATGACTGCATACAGTGTAGTTATGTATATTATTTCAATTTATTTAACATTTCAGTTAGCAAAAGGAAACCTTATTTATGGAAAATAAAATAAAATATAGAGAGTTCTGTAAAAAAGAGAGTGCAATTTCTCTTTTTAGTCAGCCATGGTGGCTAGATGCAGTTTGTGGTCAAGATAATTGGGGTGTTGCTTTGGTAGAAAAGGGAGGTAATATTTTTGCATCTATGCCTTATTATGCAAAACGAAAATATGGATTGACTGTAATCTCTCCCCCTAAATTGACACAAACTTTAGATATATACTTTAAATATCCTAAAAATCAAAAATATTATAAAAAATTATCTTTTGAGAAAGAGATGGTAGAAAAGATATTGGCTCAATTACCGAAATTTGATATGTTTTTACAAACATTTAATCATACTTATACAAATCTACTACCTTTTTATTGGGCAGGATTTGACTCTAAAGTAAAATATACATATGTGATAGATAATATGAAAATAGAAGAGTTAGAAAAAAATCTTGAATCAGATATACGAAGAAGAAGAAGAAAAGCAAATGAGGCAGGGGTCATTGTTTATGAAAGTGATGATGTAGAAAAATTTTATGAGATAAATGAAAAGACATTTACTAGAAAAAATAAGAGTATGCCATATACTATTGAATTTATAAAAAGTCTATATAGTAGTTGTAAAGAAAATGATGCTGTAAAAATATTTTTTGCAAAACATGAAGAGGATATAATAGCGGCTAGTTTTTTAGTTTATGATGAAAGTACAGTTTATTATATTATGGGAGGAATAGATCCCGAGAAAAGAGATTTAGGTGGAATGGATATGGTTCAGTATGAAAGTATATCATTTGCATTAGCTAGTGGTAAAATATTTGATTTTGAAGGTAGTATGATAGAGAGTATCGAAAAGTATTTTCGAAGTTTTGGCTCTACACAAAAACCGTATTTTCAGGTTTCAAAAATTAATTCAAAGATTCTAAAGTTTAAAGAGTTAATAGGATGATTCAAATTCTTATACCTGACAACAACATTGAAGAGAGAAAGTATATTATAGATATTATTTTCAATGAGTTTTTAGGTCTTACCTATACTGTATGTACAGGTTCAACTAATTATGAAGTTTTACTTGATAGTGGTAAAAGATTAGTTTTTAAAGATGCTTTTTTTAATCACTATCCTAGTGATTTAGAGTATTTAAAAATAGAAAATATCCCTTCTGCTATTGAGTTTGTTTCAAATAGTTTTATGATTGAAACAGATATCCCTATTATTTATGGAAAAAATAGTTTGAAGAGAACAGAGGGAAGTATAGAGTGTGGAATAGATGTATTTGCTTCATCTTTTTTTATGTTAACAAGATGGGAAGAATATGTCAATAAAACAAGAGATATTCATAAAAGGTTTCGTGCTACCTCTAGTCTTGCTTTAAAAAATAATTTTTTAGATAGACCTATTGTTAACGAGTATGTAGAAATGATTTGGGAAATGTTAAAATCATTAGGTTTTGAAGAAAAGAGAAAAGAGAGGGAATTTGAGCTTATTTTAACTCATGATGTTGATGATATACTTCTTTTTAGAAGCTATAAAGATCTAATACGTAAAGTGGGTGGAGACATTATAAGGAGAAAAAGTTTTATTTTAGCCTTTAGAACATTTTTTGATTATGTACAAGTAAAATTAGGTAAAAAAAACGATCCTTACGATACTTTTGATTGGCTTATGGATGAGAGTGAACGTATTGGAGTGAAATCATATTTTTTCTTTATGGCAAAAGGTAAAACAAGTTTTGATAATAGGTATAGCAGTGATAGTGAATTTATTCAAATATTAGTAGAAAAAATTAAACAAAGAGGTCATAATATTGGTATTCATCCAAGTTATAATGCCTATAATAATAATGAACAATTTTATAAAGAAAAAGAAGAATTAGAAAAAAATTTACAAACAAAAATAACTTTTGGAAGACAGCACTATTTGCGATTTGAAGTTCCAGCAACTTGGCAAATATGGGAAGAAAATAGTATGGATTGGGATAGTAGTTGTGGGTATGCGGATAAAGAGGGATTTCGATGTGGAACAGGGGATAAATTTACAGTTTTTAATATTTTAACAAGAGAAAAATTAAATTTAAAAGAAAGACCACTTATTTTTATGGAAGATACATTTATATCTTATTCTGATTTGAATGATATGCCTAAAAACGTAGATAATATAAAAAATAAAATAAAAAAATATAATGGAGATTTTGTTTTACTATGGCACAATAGTAATTTAAGTTCCTTAAAAAGTTTGTATAAGTTGAGTATAAAGATATGAAAAATAGATTTTTATTTTTAGAATTTTTTTATGTTTTATATCTTTTATCTGGCTTTATCAAAAGTTTTATGATTGCTTTTTCTTTTAATAGTATTAACTTTGACATAACACTTGTTTCAGCAATTTTATTAATACTATATATAGTAAGAATACAATACTTTATTAAATTTAGAAATTTAAAGGTTTATTATAAAGTAATACTTTTTTTAATGTTGTTTTTAACATGGATGTTATTTTCATCATTTTATACTTCTTCTGAAGCCTATTGGATACATAAGTATATATATTTGTTTACAAATATAGTAGCTTTTCTTTTGCCTATTTTTACATTTAAATTTTTTAATATAGAAAAAATGTTTAAAATCTTTATAGTAATATCTAGTATTTTTAACTTAATATTTGTAATAAAAATACTACCTTATATATATGTAAACGAACTCTACTATAATATTGAAGGTCAATATTTAATGGTTTCTTTGCTATCAGGAATAAATATTCTCCTTATAGTTATTTTGAAAATCAAATACTTTAATATACTTGACAGTCTTTTTTTCCTATTTTTAAATTTATTAACTATTGTATCAAGTGGAGGAAGAGGAGGATTACTTTTTATGGTTTTAACAATATTTTTATATTTTATTATTCAATTCTTTAAATTAAAAAATTTTACAGCAAAAAAGATACTAAAGAGTATATCAATATTTTTGATGATAGTATTGGTTATGGCTATCTTTTTTCAAAATTATAATTTTCAAAATGATAAGTTAATTCAAAGAACTATTGAGAGAATGGAACTCTTAATAAATCCAGTTAGTGGAATGGATGCAGGAAAATCTATTGGTACACGTATTAAGTATATTGATTTTAGTTTAGAAAAAAGTTTTCATGATACGCCTCATTTCCTATTTGGTTATGGAATAGGTTCCTTTTCTGTAGAGTATGAAGGTATAGACCAAAGAGGTTACCCTCATAATATTATTTTAGAAATTTTATTTGAAATGGGATTAGTTGGTCTTTTTTTCTTTTTATTATTTTATTATAGTGTTATTAAATATTATAGAAATAATAACATATTTTGGATTGTACTCTTTCTTAGCCTATTGTCTTTAAAGTCAAGTAACTTGACAGACCTTAGATTACTATTTGGATTTATGTCACTTATGTTAATTGAAGCGATGCACTATAAAAATTTAACAAGGAACAACTAATGAAGAGAATTATGAATATTAAAAATCGGATTTACCATGATTACTTTTTACCATCACGACTAAATGAGTATGATTTATTAATCAAGAATTTGTTGGAACAAGAATATCAGTTTATTACTTTTAGAGACTATATGAAAAAATTTAATAATAAGAATTTAGGTAATAATAAATATTTTATAAGTAGACATGATATTGATTCAGATATAGCAACTGCAAAAGAATTTTTTCGAGTAGAAAAAAAATATAATATTCAAGCTACTTACTATTTCCGTCTTTCGACATTAGACCTTGCTTTTATGAAAGAAATAGAAAAATATGGAAGTGAAGCAAGTTATCATTTTGAAGAAATAGCACAATATGCAAAAGACAATCATATAAAATCAAAAGATGAAGTGCTAAAACAGATGCCTGATATTAAAAAAATATTTAGAAAAAATTTTAGGATGATAGAGGAAAAACTAGGTTCCAACTTAAAAACAGTTTGTTCTCATGGTGATTTTGTTAATAGAAAACTGAATATTATTAATCATGAAATAACCAAAGATGATTTGATTAGAAATGATCTTGGTATATTATGTGAAACGTATGATGAAAATATTATGCAAAGTTTTGATCTCTACTTATCTGATGGTAGATACCCACTTAATTACACTGCTGAAGATATGATAGCTGATTGTCAAAATAATAATATCGTATGCATGTTAACTCATCCAAGGCAATGGAGAAGTAATGGTTGGGTTAATACAAAAGAAAATTTAATAAGAGTTATTGAGGGGATAAAATGGTAAAAGTAGCTAATATTGTTTTTAATTCATTTATTAATGATAGTAGGGTTTTAAAAGAGTCTATATCGTTGTCTAACAATGGATATGAAGTAGAAGTTATCGCACATGGCGACAAAGAGTTAAGCAGAGAAGAGATAAAAGAAAATTTTAAAATAAAAAGATTTTCCTATCTAGATAGGAGAGTAGATAATTCTAAAAAAAATAAAATAAAGGTATATATAAATTGGACAAAAGAAGTGGTTGACTATGTAAAAGAGTTTGATATTTTACACTGTAATGACCTTAATACTATGCCTATTGCATTTATAGTAAAAAAGTTTTATAAAAAAGATATAAAAATAGTATATGATGCTCATGAACATGAAACTGAAACTTATGCATTAAAAGGTTTTCAAAAAAAAATCACTAAACTAGCAGAAAAGTTTTTAATAAGCTATGCTGATAATGTAATAACGGTGAGTGATTCAATTGCTGATGAATACCAAAAATTATATGCCATAGAGAAACCTGCCTTAGTACTTAATACACCTTCATACAAAGAGGTGAAAAAATATGATAAGTTTAGAGAAGTGTTTAATATAGAAGAAAAAACAATTTTTCTCTACCAAGGGGCTTTAACGAAAAATAGAGGAGTAGAATTACTTATTGAAGTATTTAAAACTCTTGATGATAATAAAAGTGTTATGGTCTTTATGGGGTATGGAGAATTGGAATCGTATATAAAAGAGGCTTCTGAAGTATCTTCCAATATCTTTTTTCATAAGGCTGTCTCACCAGAGATTCTTTTAGAATATACTGCTTCAGCAGATTTTGGAATCTCCACTATAGAAGATAGCTGTTTAAGTTACCGTTATTGTTTACCTAATAAACTTTTTGAATATATTATGGCAGAAGTACCTATTATAGTCTCTGATTTACCTGAAATGAGTAAAATTGTTAAAGAAAATGGTATCGGTGTTGTGGTTGAAGAAGAGAGTGTTCAAGGAACAATAGAAGCTATAAAAAAAGCACTTCTTTTAGATAGAGAGAAGATAAGTAAACATCTTAAAATAGTTAAATCTCACTATAACTGGGAAGAGCAAGAGAAAGTTTTGTTGAGTATATATAAGGAGTTAAAGGGATGAGAAAAGAGAAAAAAATAGCTCTTTATCAAGATTCTGAAAATAATGACTTTATTATGTTGTTTGACCAAGGGGTACTGTATGTCTAAAGTGATTTGGTTTTTTAACGATTATGCAGGAAGTAAATATCATGGTATGGAGTTTCGTAACTATTATGTGGCACGTGAACTGGTAAAGTTGGGACATAAAGTAACAATTGTTTCTGCATCCTATATGCATCTTTTTAAGAAACTTCCTAATACAGAGGGTAAAAAGTATACTTTTGAAGTTATAGATGGCATAGAATACATCTGGATAGATGTTCCACATTATACTACTTCAACAGATAAAAAAAGAGTTTGGAAGTGGTTTGTTTTTGTTAAAAAACTTTATGAACTACCTATAAAAAGAATGGAAAGACCAGACTACATTATAGCCAGTCCTATGGCTCCTTTCCTTGTAAAACCAGCTCATTACTTTGCTAAAAAGTTTGATGCAAAATTTATTTATGAAATAAAAGACATTTGGCCTCTCTCTCTAATGGAGTTAGGAGGATACAGTAAGAACCACCCTCTTATATGGTTGATGCAGAAATTTGCAAACTATGGATATAAAAATGCGGATAAAACCCTCTCTGTTTTACCAAATGCTTATGCGTATATGAAAGAGTTTGGTTTGAACAAGGAGAAGTTTAAGTATATACCAAATGGTATCGCATTAGATGAGATGCAAGAGATTCAAGCTCTTAATAGTCAAAGTAAAAAAGAATTGCCTCAAGGTAAATTTATAATAGGATATACCGGAACCATTGGTATCGCCAATGCTGTAGAAAAAATTGTAGATGTGGCAAAATTATTGAAAGAACATCATAATATTCATTTTGTTATTGTCGGAGATGGTAAATATAAGGAGGAATTGAAAGCCAAATGTAAAAAATTAGAGCTCAAAAATATGACTTTTATTGATCCTATTTCTAAGGATGAAGTTCAAAGTATGCTTAAAGAATTTGATATATGTTTTATTGGCTGGCATAACAAAAAGGTTTACGAGTATGGTATATCTGCAAATAAGCTTTTTGATTATATGTATTCAGAGAAACCAATACTCCATGCATTTAGTGGCAAAGGTGACTTGGTTACGATGGCAAAGAGTGGCTTAACGGTAGAAGCTGAAGATGAAAAAGCAATGGCTAATGCAATTGTAAAGTTATATTCAATGTCAGAAGAAGAGAGAAAAGCGTTTGGCAAACGAGGTAAAGAGTATGTGTTAAAACATCATACTTATAAAAATATTGCTAAAGAATTTATAAAAACATTAGAGGAGATATAAAATGTGGAAAGTAGAATTGTTTGCACCAAACTATGATGAAAAAGAAGGTGAAGCTGTTGCAGAAGTAATTGAGAGTCGTTGGTTAACAATGGGAGAGAGAACTCGAACATTTGAAAATAATTTTTCAGAGATGTTGGGTAGTGATATTCACTGTACGGCACTTTCTAGTGCAACAGCGGCACTACATATCTCTCTACTCGCCCTAGGAATTAAAGAGGGTGATGAGGTAATCATACCGGCCTTGACATTTGTAGCAGATATTAATGTGGTACGTATGGTTGGGGCTACACCTGTATTGGCAGATTGTACCAGTTTAAATGACTGGAATATGTCATCAAAAACCATACTAAATCAGATTACAGATAAAACCAAAGCAGTTATAATTGTACATTTTGCAGGATATCCTTGTCAAATGGATGAAATAGTTACACTTTGTAATGAAAAAGGAATAGCTTTGATAGAAGATGTGGCACATGCCCCTGGCGCAAAGTATAAAGGAAAGAACTGTGGAGCATTTGGTGAGTTTGGTTGTTTCTCTTTCTTTACCAACAAAAATCTCTCAGTAGGTGAGGGTGGAATGATAAGCTCTAAATCAGAGAAGCTTAATCAGCAAGCACAATACTTTAGAAGTCATGGTATGACAGCATTAACCCTTGATAGACATAAGGGCAGAGCCATTACCTATGATATTGCTCAATCAGGCTTAAATTACCGGATAGATGAAATTCGTTCTGCTTTAGGTTTGGTACAGCTAAAAAAGTTGGAAGAAGCTAATAGCAATAGAAAAAAGTTGGTTCAGTATTATATTAAACAGTTAAGTGGAGTGGAAGGAGTCACTCTCCCCTTTTTAGATTTAAAAAATATAGAATCGGTCTATCATATTTTACCTATCTTGTTAGATAAAACTATAGATAGAGTAGCATTTATAGGAAAGCTAAAAGAGGATGGAATTCAATCTTCTATACACTATCCCGCATTTAAAGATTTTACAGCATTTAAAGACATAGGACTAAATAGTGCACCTATTGCAGAGGATATTGCATCAAGAGAGTTAACCTTACCTCTCTACCCAGGGATGAGTTTAGAAGAAGTAGATTTAGTATGTAATAGTATTAAGAAAGTACTGGTGTAAGAGAGATGAATATATTAAAATTAATTGGAAGAGAAAAAAAACTTTTTGAGGAAGATATTGCAACCTATTCTAGTGAACTTAAGAAGATAGTATCAGACTCATCTTTTTTAGTTATAGGTGGTGCAGGATCTATTGGTCAAGCTGTAACAAAAGAGATTTTTAAGAGAAATCCTAATAAGTTACATGTTGTTGACATATCTGAAAATAATATGGTAGAGTTGGTTCGTGATATTCGTAGTTCCTTTGGTTATATAGATGGTGATTTTCGAACATTCGCACTTGATATAGGCTCAGTTGAGTATGATGCTTTTATTAAAGCAGATGGAAAATACGATTATGTTTTAAATCTCTCTGCATTAAAACATGTTCGTAGTGAAAAAGACCCTTTTACGCTGATGAGAATGGTTGAAACTAATATTTTTAATACCGATAAAACATTAAAACAGTCTATTGCAAATGGTACTAAAAAGTATTTTTGTGTTTCAACAGATAAAGCAGCAAACCCTGTCAATATGATGGGAGCAAGTAAACGTATTATGGAAATGTTTGTCCATCGTGGCTCTGCAAATATTACTGTCTCAATGGCAAGATTCGCTAATGTTGCTTTTTCTGATGGCTCACTTCTTCATGGATTTAATCAGCGTATTCAAAAGCAACAACCTATTGTTGCTCCTAATGATATAAAGCGTTATTTTGTAACACCACAAGAATCTGGCGAACTTTGTCTCATGTCTTGTATATTTGGGAAGAACAGAGATATATTTTTTCCTAAATTAAGTGAAAATTTACATCTTATTTCTTTTGCTGATATCGCAGTAAAGTATCTTGAAAACTTAGGATTTGAACCATATTTATGTAAAGATGAAGATGAGGCACGGGCTTTGTCTAAAACTTTACCAAAAGAAGGAAAGTATCCTTGTCTTTTTACTTCTAGTGATACTACTGGGGAAAAAGATTTTGAAGAGTTTTTTACAGATAATGAGACGTTAGAAATGGAAAGGTTTGAAAATCTGGGTATAATACAAAATAAAATAAATTACAACAAGGATTTGTTAAGTGAATTTGAATTAACTATTCAGAGTATGTTAAAAAATAAAGCGTGGGGAAAAGAGCAAATAGTAGAGCTTTTTTTTAAGATGATACCTGATTTTGGACATAAAGAAACAGGTAAATATTTAGATGGAAAAATGTAAATAAAGTGGGCTTGATTTGACAAAAAAAATTGAAGAAAAAAACAAACAGTATAAGAACATTATAACTATTGATAGTACAATTATTAATGCGTTGAAAGTAATGAACAGCTCCTCTATGAATCTTCTAGTTATTATAGAAGAGAAGAAATTTATGGGACTTATAAGTATAGGAGATATACGAAGAGCTATTCTTAAAAATATAGATATTAATAGTATTAAGATAGATACTATCTTGAGAGATGATATTTTAATTGCTAAAGCAGAAGACAGTATAGAAACAATTAAAGAACAGATGTTAAAAGAATTGATTATTTGTATGCCTGTAGTAGATGAATATAATATTTTACAAGATATATATTATTGGGATGAGCTTTTTTCTGATAAAAAAAAGTTAGAGAATATGGATGTTGATGTTGTCATTATGGCTGGAGGAAAAGGAACTAGAATGAAGCCTTTAACTAATATTATTCCAAAACCTCTTATCCCTATAGGAGAAAAACCTATTATTGAAATTATTATGGATAACTTTATGAGACATAATGTGAGTGATTTTTATATTTCAGTAAACTATAAAGCTAAAATGATTGAAGAATATTTAAAAGAGAAGGAATCAGAATCATGTAAAATTTCATATTTTACAGAAGATAAACCATTAGGAACAATAGGTAGTCTCTACTTAATAAAAGGTAAGTTAAGTAGAACACTTTTTGTCTCTAATTGTGATATTATAATTGATGAAGATTATGCTGACATCCTTCAGTATCATAGAGAAAGTGGTAATGACATTACTATTGTTTCTGCACTTAAATATCTTTCTATTCCTTACGGTGTTACAGAAACAGGTAAAGATGGTATTCTCATTGAAATGAAAGAAAAGCCAGAATTTTCTTTTCAAATTAATACAGGTATGTATCTTTTAGAACCACATATGTTGGAAGAAATTCCTGACAATGATTTTTATCATATAACAGATTTGATAGAGAAAATTAAAAAAAATAATGGTAGAGTGGGAGTTTTTCCTGTAGCTGAGAAGTCTTGGCATGATATAGGTCAATGGAAAGAATACCAAGAAACATTGACCCGTTATGGCTTAGAGTAGTACTTTTAGTTCTTGTGGTGGAGTTGGTATATTTTTAAAGTTCTCTTGATAATTAACTTTGTAATTTGGGAATAGAACAACTCTAATAGTCATCCAAATAAGCTTAAAGTATAAAGATAAAGTTCTATTTTCTACATACCAAGCTTCAATTTTACCTTTATATGGAGATATGTGGAAATCGTAAAATTCTACTTTATCTGTTGTTACTTTTGCAAGTAGCTCATCTTCATCTCTAAAAAATATAGGACCTATACATGAGAGTCCTGGTTTGACTTGCTTTATTATTTCTTGTTCTCTTAGGTGGAAAGTTTTAAATCCTATAGTATCTTGAGGACGTGGTCCAATAATACTCATGTCCCCTAATAAGATATTAAAAAGTTGTGGTAATTCATTGATTTTTGTTTTTCTTAGAAATTTACCAAAAGGAAATACACGTGAATCATTTTTTAATGTAATAGTACCACTTCCTAATGTTTCACTATTTTTAATCATAGTTACAAATTTGAAAATACCAAAAAGCTCTCCATTAATGCCTACTCTCTGCTGTTTATATATTATACCATCTCCGCTTACTATTGTAAGTACTATCGAAACAATGATAAATATAGGTGAAAAAATCATTATAGCTAATGATGAAAAGATAATGTCAAAAAATCTTTGATTAATGATGTTCATGTAGTTTTCTCCCTTTACATGTTAATTATATTATTTAATATATTATCCTATTAAAACTTAAATTTATGGTTAAATATAATTATTTAACCATTGTAAAAGTAAATGATAAATATTTCGAGAATTATATACTAATAAAACTTTATTTTATTATAAAACTTAAAAAAATATTCTTTTTTATGTATATTAGATGCTATTTATTAGATTTTATTTTAAATAGTAGTATGAAAAAAGTAGAATAAAGAAGCAAGGGGTATAATATAATCCGATAAACCTTATATTTAAGTTATTGTTTTAGTATGAAATAAATATATTTTATACTAATCTTAGAGTTAAAAATAAAATTTTAATTGGAGTTAAAAAATATGAAATATTTATATATAAGCTTAATAGTATCTACTTATATTTATGGAGAAGAAGTCTTTCTCTCACCTTCTTTTCAGGGTTTTAGAGGAGGAGTCAATACACCAAATAGTGAAGTTATGAAAGAAGGTGAATTTGAATTCCTATATAATAATCAAATAAAAAACTTTTACAAATTAGATCTCTCTTCTTCATCAAATTTTAATGATAATAAAGAACAGAAAAATTTCTTTTTAAATATAGGAGTTTTACCAAATTTAGAATTAAATTTTCAATATGCTTATGCAACTGATGATATAAAAAATGATTATAATCATGGTAATCTTAGACATCCTGATAATAATTATCTTAATAATAGAACGATAGGATTGAAGTATCAAATTCCTTTTATTCCTAAGAATCTTTTTTCTTTAGCAGTAGGAGCAGAAGATTTAGCAGGGGGAAGTCGTTATATAGGAAGTAAATATATTGTTGCTTCAAAAACCATGAATAGCTTTCGTACCAGTTTAGGGTACGCACGGGGAGATAATAGTTACTCTACCGATGGTATTTTTGGAAATATAGAGTATCAACCTCTTTCTTGGCTTCAGTTGGTGGGAGAGTATGATACAGTAGACTGGACTGGTGCTGTTAAGATTCAGTATCCTATGGAATTGGGCAAAAAAATAGTGAATCTTGGAGCAATGGCAAAAAGTTCAATAGATTACAATGATATTTATTTTGGTATTTATGCTAATGTACCTTTTATTGATAAGTCAAAAAAAATTAATAGAGAATTAGATAGAGTATCTTCAAAGTTGACTATAGATGATTTAAAGTTAAGTAATAGCTACTTTCTAGAAAATAATGATATCGTATATTATGAATATGAAAATGATCTTTATGTTTATAATGATATTGATACATTAGGAGTTGTTTTAGGGATTTTATCTACAACAACTAAAAGTAAAAAAATTCAAGTAGTCATTAAAAAGTCAAATATAGTTCAGTATGTTGTTGAGACAAATAGAGAAGAGTATAAGCAATTTATTAAAGATGGTAAGTACCATTCAAATCTTTTACGGTTTATTAAAAAGGTAGATACAGAAGATTTAGAATTAAAAAATTCTGATAGATTTAAACCTACATTAACCTTAAGTCCAGATGTTATTATTATAGATGGGTCAGAGTATAGTGATGTTCTTGATTATAGTATTGCTCTTCAAGCAGAACTCTCTATGCGTTTAGCTAAAGGAACCATACTTAGTGGACGATATAATATTCCTATTAATCAGAGTTTTAATTTTGAAGATGAAGGTCTTTTCTCTTATCGAAATAGACATAAAACTTCTACAGAGCTTGATCAATTATTACTATCTCAGTATTTAAAGTTTGATACTACTTACCCTTGGGTAAACCTCTTACAAGTGGGGCGTTTTGATAAAGGGTTAGAGGGAGGGTCTATAGAGAGTAGTCTTTCTGATTTTACAGGAAAACATCATCTTCTTCTTAAGGTTTCACAATTAGACGATAAGCTTAACAATAAATTAGATGCCTATTCTGATGATAAAAGAGAGGAAAGATTACTCTCTTATAGATACTATCTAAGTGATTTTGATACAAGTATAAAATTAACTGGAGGAGAGTTTATTTATGGAGACAGAGGAGGGAGTTTAAGTATGGAACGATATTTTTCAGATACCTCTTTGAAATTCTTCTTATCTCGAACGAATCATGATAAAAAAGGAACCAATAACTTTTTTAGACTGACACTCTCTATTCCCTTTGGACTGGAGAAAAATTTTAGAACAGATTATTTAAATATTAAAGGTGGAGAGTTGTCTTATAACAAAATAAAAACAGTGGTTAAAGATGGTGTGACAAGTTATGCTCTGCCTCATCATGGAAAAGAGATAGAAAATAGTTTTACATTAGAAAATCATTATTTAAATCAAGATAGTTTTCATCCAGCTTATATTAAAGCTAATCATAATCGTTTACGAAATGTATTTATGGATAGTAAATAAAAATTTAGAAGATTTAAAATTAAAAGATTGATTACCACATTATGTGGTAATCAGGAGGATATTTAATAAATATTAGTTTGTAGAGTTGTCGTAGTCACCATCCTTGTTAGTATCAAACATTTTAATATTATCTAAGTTACCTGAACCACGAATAAGAAAAGCATTTACAGAGATAAGAGTATTATTTGGTTCAAATCTTTTTAAGTCTACTTCTAAATTTCGTGTAACTGTTTGCCATGAACCACTTTTCGTATTTGGGTTTAATCCTAAATGTATATAAGTATACTCACCAACTATTTTTTTTCCTATACCATAGTTTGGGTTAGTGGAGAAAGTTTTTTGACTTAATGGAGAGTAGGTAATAAATCGGTGTCCTTTACTTGTCTCAACACTAAGATAAATAATATATCTTTCATTATATTTCATATCCCATGAAATTTCTTTATTTATAGTATTTTTCCAACCTTCCTTATTCTCTCCACCATTAAGAATATAACCGTTTTCTATACCTTTACCAATAAGTTTAACAGTATTGTTTTCAGGTTCAATTATTGCACCTGTAGGGTTGCTATCATAAATTGACCATTTTGAAACTTTATTATCTTTTGCATCTTCATAGACAATTTCATTAATATGCTTGGTATTAGTTGTGATTAGCTCAATATCATCAAGAAAACCAGAACCTCTAACAAAGAATCCATCAACAGAAGTGATAGAATTATCTGCTTCATGACGTTTAAGGTCTGCTGTTAAGTTTCGAGAAAATGTTCTCCATGTTCCATTAGTTGATGTTTTTCCTAAGCCATTATGAATATAATGAGGTGCATCATATTCAGAGATTCCATAGTTTGTATTGTTGGCTGTATAGTATAGATATCTATAGCCTTTTCTTGTACTTACTCGTACATATATTATGTATTCCTCATTAAAGTTCATACTCCATCTAATGGTTTTGTGTTTAGTATCATTCCATTGAGAACCTGTTTGAAATGAGTAGCCGATTAGATAACCATTATTTGTTCCATCACCTTGAACTTTAATAATATCACTACCTTTATCTGAATTGTATTCAGCGGTCATAGTTGCCCCTTCTGGGCTATTATCATAGATCATCCAATCACCAGTATGGCTACCATCAGAGAGTACTTTTTTTATAATATTTAGATTTGTAATATTTTTATTTTTTTGATATTCTAAAAATAACTTACTACTCTCAGCTATATTAAATTTTGGAATCCAGTCTGCACTATAGGTAATATTACTTTGTTCTACGACATTTGAAATCCTTTGATCTTCTGTGGTTGGTTGAATCTTAATTTGTATAGCAACTTCAGAATCCGAGTTTTCTTTGACTCTATTGTCCCCACCAGAAGCTCCTCCACACCCTGAGATGATAAATGGTGAAGCCATTAGAAGTAAAGCAAGGTTTGATTTGTTTAATCTTATCATCTTGTTTCCTTTTTGTTTATAAAATAATTTGTTCTAGATTTTAAGTATATAGGAACAAAGGGTATTATAATAACTCTATTTTCTTAAAGAGAATCTTAATATTTATAAATGTATTAATCAAGTACATATTTTAAAGTTACAATTATTACAAATATTATTTTTTAAATATTTTATATTCTATTTATTTAATTTTAAAAAATCAACAATTTATAAAAGGTAAGGGAATAGTACTCAGAATGAGTAAAAATAGGTGTCTACCCCACCAATTTTATTTTGGAGGGAATAGGAGAGTTCAAAGAGAAATTCTTTTCTTTTCAAAAGAGAGAGTATTAATTTTAATGAAACTATTATTAAGTAATTATTTAATCATATCCATATCCATATCCATATCCATATCCATCATTCTTTTGTAATTTAACTTGATTTAGAATAATTCCTGATGACTGGATATTTTTTTCCTCTCTTAGTTTATTAAAGTTTTCTAGATAAGCTTTTTCTGCATGATTTGCTTGTACAACCAATAAAAGTATATCAGAGTACTTTAAAAGTACATGAGCATCAATAACAGAACCAATGGGAGCTGTATCAAATAGAATATAGTCATAGTTCATTATTAACTTTTCAATAAGATTTTTCATTTTTTCACTCATAAGTAGTTCTGAAGGATTAGGAGGAACAGCTCCTGCTGCAAAAAAATCTAAGTTATTACTAATAGGTTGAATAAAATTTTCATAATCCATATCTCCTACAAGATAGTGTGTTATCCCTAACTTATTACTTTTATTGAACTCTTGATAAAGTCTTGGTTTTCGTAAGTCTAAATCCATTACTAATACTTTTTTGTCTGTTTGTGCAATAATATTTGATAGACCTTGTGTAACTGTTGTTTTCCCTTCACCTGAAACAGTAGATGAGAGAAGTATAGTTGTACATTGCTTTTCACGAGGTAGAACAAACTGTAAATTTGTTCGGATATTTCTTAGTGCCTCATCGAAAAGTCTTTTATTATCTTTTAATGGCAGTATTCCATAAAGAGGAGCATCTGTTAATGCCGTAATTGTAGATGCATCTCTTATTTTTGTATCAAATAAGGATTTTATCGCAGTATAGAGTATGCCTAAAATAAGTCCTAATATTATACCTATTATAATAATGAGTTGTCGGTGTGGTTTTATTGGTAAAAGAGCTTCAATTGGATCTTCAATAACTTGTGTATTTGCAATAGTAGAAGCCTTTGAAATTTCCATTTCCATCTTTTTTTGTAGTAGAAAAGTATAAATTTTTTCACTTAAAGTAAATTGTCGTCTTAAGTCCTGTATTGCTAAATCTTTTTCTGGTAATGATTGTAAAAGAATATGTTTGTTGTTTAAATCTTTTTTCAAAACTTTTAGTTTTGCATTAACATTACTTTCTGTCATTATAATGTTGTTAAGTATTTTCTTTTTTGTTAAAGATTTACTTTGCTCTAGTTTTTTAATGTTAGTATGAATATAATTAGCAATTTGGTCACTTAATTCATATAGCTCATTTGATGCTCTAACAACTTGAGGATGATCTGCTGTAAAGCTAAATCTTAATTCATCAATTTTTATTTTTTGTTTATTGATTCTTTGAATTAATCTATTTAATTGTTCATTGGATGTGAGAGCTTTTTCAAGATTATCACTTTGTAAACGCATTTCATTTAATGCCAAGGAGTCAGCTCGAAAATGCTCAATAAGGGATTGAATAGATGTAGTGTTTATACCACTATAAAGTAGAGAGACAGTGTTAAGCTTATTTTTATTTAGTGATACCTTGAACTTGCGAAGCTCATCTCTTTGTAACTCTAATTGTTTAAGTTCTTCTTCTTTCTTGTTTACACTATTAAAAAGAGTAGTACTTGATTGCATAGGCATAAAGACTTCACTCTTTTTTTGATACTCTTGTAGTTTCTGACCTTTAGATTGAAGGTGGGATTTTGTTTCAAAAATTTGTGTTTCTAAAAAACTTAAAGTTTTACTAAGTTCAGTTGTTCTTTTGTTCAATGTATATGTAATAAAGCTTTTAGATATAGCATCTACTAGTTCTTTAGCTCTTCTAGAAATAGTATCTTCATAGACAATTTTAATAACATTATCTGAGAGAATACTAACTTGCATGTTATTTAAAATAGTTTCAGCCAATAGATTTTTATCTAAAATCTGTAAAAAGTATGATTGTTGTTTTATCTTACCTTTTTTTAATATATTTATAGAGAAAAATTTTTCTTGAATATTTTTTTCATAAAAGTGAATTTTTTCATAGTTTAAAGTATTTACTTTTAGTAGATATTTTTTATTATCAATTGGTACTATTTCAAAAAAATCTCCATATAGGTTTTTATTCGTAACTGCATAATACATTTCATTATTAATATTTAAATTTATTTTTAAATTATTAAAATTATATACTTCATTTTTTTGAAAATGCTTTTCAATAAAATAATGTTTATCAATATCTAAGTCTTTTATAACAGAATTAATAAATTTTCTTGTTTTTAATGTAAGTTTTACTGTTTCCAGTTCAGACTCTTTAGTTCCCAGCACGGAAAGTTCAGCAGGTATAATTGAGGTTAATTTTGATAATTTTTTATCAGAAAAAGATATGCTAACACTACTAGAGTAAATTGGCTTTAGAAAGTAAGCATAAGCAGTGGCAAGAATACTAACTAGTAAGGTAATTACTAAAATAGTATTTAGGTTTTTTTTCAGGTGTGAAATTATTTTATGTATATCAATTTCGTCTTCGGGTATATCTATATTCTTCATAATACTCCTTCTATTTTTTTAAATAATCTATGGTTAAAAATGTTCCAAGTACACTAGAGATAGCTTGTATAATTGGAAGATAGTCATTAATTGCAACTCTTACAGCCTTTGTTCCTTTTGGTTCAATATAAATAATACTATTATGTTTGAGCATTAAGTTATGACTATTTAAAGTTGTAAATTTACTAAGATCGAGTGTTCTTAGCATATATTTCCCCTTCTCTTCACTAATAATACGAATACGACTTCGAATGGCATGATCGGTTAATCCACCTGATTTTGCAATAGCTTCAATAACTGAAATAGTTTCTCCTTCAATAGGAACAATACCTTTTTTAGTTACCTCTCCTAAAACAAAAACTCTATGGTTTTTGATACTAGCTTTAACATACGGGGAGTTAAGATAAGCACTATACCGTTTTGTTAATAAATCATTAATTTCTTTTATGGTTAGACCTTCTATTTGAACACTGTTTAAGAGGGGTAAAATAATAGTTCCGTCTGGATAGACAACAAAGTTATTATCAGGAGGTGTGTATCCTTTATCATCCATCATAATATTAGATTTTTTATTCATATTGTAGATATCAATTGTTAAGATATCATTAGGAATAATTTTTGAGCTATAGGTAATGTTTAACTCTTGTGATTCAGAAATATATTCATACTCTTCATGTTGAAAGAGTTTATACTCTTTAATACTACAAGCAGAAAAAAATAGCAGAAAAAATAAGATAGAAATTCTCATTGTAAAAATCCTTAATTTAAAAAATTAATATTAAAATATATAATTATAAAACAATCTTGAATATAGTTTTAATTATTTAGTAACGTAAAATCACAAAATTAATTATAAAATTTTGATATTATACACAAAAAAACTATTTTTATAAAATAAATAACTGATTTTTATCAATATATAACAGAATAAGCAAGTTATTTATAAATAAATATAACAATAAATAACTAAAAGCATTTTAAATTATTATTTTATCAAGTTGTTCTATAACGAAATAATTTTTTAATATTACACTTTTAATTCTTTAGTAAAGTTAATTTTTTTAACATAAAAAAAAATATTTATATTTAAAACTGTTTTTTTAACATATTTATACAATATTTTGGTTATTATTGTGTTATATATTAAATTAATTAAGGCAGTAGGAGGTAAAATACTTAAAGTGGAGTATCTTTATCTAATAATATATTAGAATTTATGAGTATTTTTATTTTAAAATTGTATAAATGTAGTATGTATATTATTTAATAAGTATGAGATCCCTTTTTTGTAACCAGTAGTATATGTTAATGTCAG
This sequence comes from Lepetodrilus ovalis, assembly GCA_032361185.1. Taxonomy (NCBI): domain Eukaryota; kingdom Metazoa; phylum Mollusca; class Gastropoda; order Lepetellida; family Lepetodrilidae; genus Lepetodrilus; species Lepetodrilus ovalis. The sequence goes on from JAUTBQ010176810.1 coordinate 24,128, forward strand.
GAGTATCATTAGTAAAACCAGATTATATTTAAACTGCCAAAGTAAATATATGGTTTAATAAATTTTCTATTTTTAACTATATAAATAGAATAAAATATCATAAATGATGCAAAATAAGAGTTTAGATAACGATTGTTATCTATTTCAAAATATAAAATTTAAATACGGAGTAACTTAAATGAAAAATTATTTATTAATCTTATCCATTATTGGATTTTCAGGGTGTAGTACAAAAGATGACTATATATTATTTAACAAAGCAGAATTGAATCAACCTGCAGAAGTAGTAGCAGGAGAAGAAGTACCTGAAGTAAGTAATGTTCAATTTGATTATAAAATTCAACCACATGATAGAATATCTGTCATTGTCTATAAGCACCCAGAGCTTAGTACTTCCAATATCAATATGCCTCGTGATAGAGGAATTCTTGTAAATTCAAAAGGTGACTTACGTATGCCATTGATTAAGAAGTTACATATATCAGGATTAACACAAACAGAAGCAGAAGAGGCTTTATCATCAGCTTATTCAACATATATTAAATCACCAGATGTTCAGTTGGAAGTATTAAACCAAAGAGCTTATGTTATTGGTGAGGTTGAAAAACCAGGAGAAATTCCTCTTCAAAATGAACGTTTAACACTGCTGCAAATTATTGCTAAAGCTGGTGACCTAACCGATATGGCTAACAGAAAGTCAATTCTTATTTTTAGAGGTGGAGATATGTCTAAGGTTCATACAAGTGTAGTAGACTTGACTGATGTTAATTCTCTAAGAACAGCTAATCTTATGATTAAGCCTAATGATATTGTCTATGTTATGCCAAACGGTATGAAAGCATTTAACACACGTGTAAATGAAGTAAGTCCAGTATTTAGACTTATTGGTAATATTTTACAACCATTTGTAAGTATTAAATATTTATCTAA
>JAUTBQ010176811.1:0-11285 GCA_032361185.1 Lepetodrilus ovalis
AATAATGATACAAATAACAAATGTTTACAAAAAACATGAATTTCTACTGGCCCTTAGGATACCTTTAGCATTGGGAGCAATAGCTGGGCCAGCGGTAATTTCGAACACTGTTTGAAGTAATTCTACTAGTACAACATATTGAAGTATACTATAATTAGAAGTTTCTGCTTAGATTTCTACAATTCTACTTCAAGACTTGAGGTAATTCTTTGGCACGGAGAATTGATACCTCAAAAAGCTAATTGGGGAAAGTCTGGCCACTGTTAAGATGTACGAGGTGTTTGTTTGACAGGACTACGAGGAGCGACAGTTACGCTGGGAGCAGAGAGAAGTGGAACTGGAGCGGACTATTCTGAGTCTGGAGCGACAGGCCGAGGAGATCGCAGGGGCAGCATCCAGGGTAAGACCGACTGTAGTGTATGGGCCAACACCAGCCTACCTAACCAACACATCGCGGCACATCGCGGCATACAATGTCGATACCATGTCCAAAATATGTTGGTTTTACATTATGATGTAAAGCCAACATATCTTCAACATCATATGCCGCGATGTGCCAGCTGGATAGTGTTCCTGATATTTTATGTTGTAAATGCTGATTTTCTAATCTTCTTGTATGTCGGTGAAACCGATAAATACATGGTGTCTCTATATAGCTGTGTTCTATTCCTAGTTTGAGGAGGCGGTGGGTAGCCTACCAGATGGTAACATGCCTGTTGCTACCCAGCTGGAGCAGGCCATTGCTACCATCAAGGGCAACGTGAAGAAGATCCTGGACACGAAGGCTGAGTCGACGGCGCTGAGACAGGTAGGCTCCGTGGTGGGAGTGTCTGGTCTTTGATAGCGTCTCTGTGTGTGTGAGATAGAGGAGTAGTGGCTTTGTTGATACATGTCTTAAAGGGATGCGAACAGAAAGCTGAGCATGTGGGTAATATAATGTGACCTTACCGATGCTGAGTTATTATTATTATAAGTAGGTCATATTGAACTATATTTACAAGAGTCTATGCTTTCGCACATGAAGTTCCCTATGGAAGTAAATGGTGTGTTGTTGTCCTCATGCAATTTATAAGTGGATTATTATTATTTATTATTATTATTATTATTATTATTATTATTATTATTATTTCCCAGAGAAACACAGACTTGGAGAAGCAGCTGAGGGAGGCAGAGCGTGCAATCATCGAGCGCGACAAGCTGATCTCTGAGCTGCGCCTCAGAATGCCGGCGACTGCCGACCGCGACTAGATCATCCTCAAGGCCACATCAACCGTCACGGAAGCCATGAAGCAGAGGTCGATGGACCATGACTTTGAGAGTCAGCACGCCATGAAGATAGCTCAGTCAACCATGTCTAGCCTTCAGGTATTTATCCACTATGTAATCCATTGTCCAATGTTTACAGTATTGTCCATGATAATATATGGTAAAATGCAATGCAAATTCGGATTCTTCATGACTGACCGGAATTGTAGTGAGTTTGCAGTCACAAGTCCACAATGTTGTCTCTGTAGGTGCGGGTCCGCCATGTTGTCTCTGTTTGTAGGCGCAGGTTCACTATGTTGTCTCTGTTTGCAGGCGCGGGTTCACTATGTTGTCTCTGTTTGCAGGCGCGGGTTCACTATGTTGTCTCTGTTTGCAGGCGCGGGTTCACCAGAAGGAGGAGACGATCCAGAAGTACCAGGAGCTACTGAACCAGGCGCGGGACGACATGCAGGACATGAACCGGCGCCACGAGCGCGAGCTGAAGGCCATGCAGCAGAAGATCCACGCCAGCACGGACGCCACATTCCTCAAGTTCAAGGAGGCGGCGCAGCAGCTGATGAGTCGCCAGACCGCCGTGCGTGGACCCACCAGCAAACAGGTGCTCACCAACACCACCAGTTACTATTACTGTTACTATTGCTCTTATCGTTGATGTTACTATTGCTGTCACTGCTACTGGTGCTGTTATTATTACTATTGATGTTACTATTGCTGTTACTGCTACTGTTATTGTTACTATTGATGTTACTATTGCTGTTACTGCTACTGTTATTGTTACTATTGATGTTGCAGTTGTTGTTACTATCTCTCATTTTGTTACTGTTACTGTTACTATTGCCATTACTGTTAGTTATTATTGATTGCTACTGTTAATGTTGCTATTGCTCTTATTGTGACTTACTATTGCTCTTATTGTTACTAGTTATAGTTGCTGTTACTGATGCTACTATTACTGTTACTATTGCTATTCCTACTATTACTACCATTTTTCTTACTATTGATTGCAACATCACTGTTATTATTGCTGTTACTGTTACAATGCTGTTACTATTGCTGTTACTGTTACTATTCCTGTTACTGTTACAGCTGGCGCGGCTGACGGAGTTGGAGGACATGGTGGCGGAGCAGGAGAACTCCATCGCGGCGCTGAGTGAGAAACTCCAGCTGAAGGATGACGAGATCATCGCACTGAGAGCCAAGCTGCAGCAGACAGACAGACTCCACTCCACAAACAGGGAGAGGTCAGTAGAACCACTGCGTGGAGGTCAGTAGAACCACCATGTGTAGAGAGGTCAGTAGAACCACCTCGTGGAGAGGTCAGTAGAACCACCACGTGGAGAGGTCAGTAGAACCACCACGTGGAGAGGTCAGTAGAACCACCACATGGAGAGAGGTCAGTAGAACATCGCGTGGAGAGGTCAGTAGAACCACGTGGAGAGGTCAGTAGAACCACCACATGGAGAGAGGTCAGTAGAACACCGCGTGGAGAGAGGTCAGTAGAACCACCGCATTGAGAGGTCAGTAGAACCACTGTGGAGAGAGGTCAGTAGAACACCTCGTGGAGAGGTCAGTAGAACCACCGCATTGAGAGGTCAGTAGAGCCACCGTGGAGAGAGGTCAGTAGAACCACAGCGTGGAGAGAGGTCAGTGGAACCACCGTGTGGAGAGGGGTCAGTAGAGCCACCGCGTGGAGAGGTCAGTAGAACCACAGCGTGGAGAGAGGTCAGTAGAACCACAGCGTGGAGACGGAGAGTGACATAGAGATCACCTAGCAGTAACATAGTGAGGTACCACTGAAGGATGGCAGACATTACCCCAACTTCCTGTCTTCCAGGCTGAGCGAGGAGGTGCGTGCAGAGCTGAACAAGAAAGACGCGGAGGTGGACCGCCTCCACCGCGAGCTGGTCGACCAGAGGAAGGAGGTGGTCATCCTGAACGACGAGATCGCCGCGCTAAAGAGCTCAAACTCCAAGGCCCCGACCGTCACCATGAAGAACCTGGTGGAGCGGCTGAAGAACCAGCTGGCCCTGAAAGAGAAACAGCATCAGGTGTGTGGTGGTTCTGGGTGGGGACGGGAGGGGATGTCAGGGGTGTATGGGAGGGGGAGGGGTGTAAGGGATGTGGTAGAGCTGGGTGGGGACGGAAGGGGATGTGAGGGGTGTATGAGATGGGATGGGAGGGGCATGTGAGAACTGACTATAGCAATTTAGAGGGAAATAATTTTGATATTGGTTTTGTTGTAATGTCTACCACTAACGATTGATCACAGCTGTGTAGTAGAGTTACTAAAGAATAATGAGCATCCAAATTGTCTAAAAGCATGAAATTGGATATATGGGTAGATTTTTATGTATGTATACAGGCCAACTAAAGCTGCTTATGGCCGCTATTCTGAAATCACAAATGTCTCATATTCATTATTGACAATATACAAAACATTTTGGGTACTATTTCACGCTCAAGCTCAAATTTTATTTAGGGATTTGTGAACCAGAACTTGAGCATGAGTTTGTGTTAAAAACAAATGTGTTGTAGTCTCGGGACCAAGTCTACAAGTTTGTCACAAATTGGTGAAAGATTCCTGCAGCAACGTTAAACTCCATATTCACTCCATCTGTCGACAAGTGAAAATTTGGTAGATTTCATGATTTTACCTGCAAAATGGCTGCCATTCAACTATGTCACTTGTCTCTACTAACCATGCATGACAATTTTCCACGGATCCCCAGAAATCCTGATATAATTGTCAAAGAGTCAATTTAGTTCCTCTAGATGATGCTTGGGGCATACCCACAGAACCTTGGCTTGTTTTCCGCTGAAACCACAATTGTCTGTCGCCACGCCTGACTAATAGCTCCGCGTTCCGCTCCACTGACTTCAGGCGCTGAGCAAGGCACTGACAGACCTGAGGACGGACATGGTTACTCAGGCTCAGGACAATGTCCGCGCACACGCTGAGGACTCCGGACAGGAACACAACATACAGAAGCTGATCGACCAGCACACCAAGCAGATGAGTGTACGTATACATGGGCAGGGCCTGACTGTTGCTTCATTGGCTGGCCCCTAATTACAAAACCTTTTTAGTATGATTTTATGCTCAAGCTCACATTTTTGTATGGGGATTTGTGAGCAGGAGTTTGTACTCGAAAGATTGCGTCATCTCTGGTCCGGGTTTGATCAGAAGGGCTAGCAGCATTTATGGAGTTTTTAATATATCATATTATTATAATATAATTATATTCACCATGATATTATGATAATAAAAGGGTTCTTCTATTGCACAAAAATCCACATCACTAAAGGGACATGCTCTGAGCGCTTGACTAATTTAGATATTCTGTGATATTAGTGAGATAATCTTGAAAGCAGCTCTAAAATATCGTCACAAATGGGTGAAAGAACGTTAAGCTCCATATTCACTCACTCACTCACTCTGCTTTAAAACCCTATTTAAAAGAAAGCTATATAAAAAAAATCATATTGTACCAGATTTAATAAAGTATAATGAATTCTCCCTTCAGTCCAAGAATAATTTCCATAGTATATTACAGGAGTAGATTGTGACTTACATCAGTAGTTTATTTGGCAGACTATGTACAATGAAGTCTCCCTTGAGTGGGCGTCTGATCGTGGTGGTCTCTGTTCTAGGAGCAGATAGATGACCTTCAGGACCAGTGCGATCGGCAGAGGAACGAGATAAAGAAGCGGAAGAACAACGAGCACTCCCTACAGTCCGACCTGGAGGATGTCCGCGAAGAGCTCTGTAAGTCGTCGCCATCCACAATGTTTTTAAAACTTCGGGTGACAGTAAAAGTTGGATTTCAGACCATGGCTATCACCTTGTCTATTTAACTAGGTATTCATGTTTGCCATTACTGAAGAATTATTGATACTTGAGTTTTATGCCTGCTTAAAAATTATTTTTAACTATCTTTTTTTTCTTCTGGAAATGGGAAAAAAATTATTTACTTACCTTGCTTCCATCCTTAACTTTGCTGCCACTGTGCAACTTCATTCATTTGTAATAATAGAGGTTTTGGAAATTAACAGTTTTCAACTTTTTGTGTATGTATCTCAGGCTACTCAAAACTTGCACATCGTAAAAGTTGATTCTGATCTTGACAAACAGTTTCATATACAGTGATTAGAGACATACTTACCAGGATATCCTTTCACAAAGATCTCTTATCCACTAAGAGACCATAGCACTCTCTTAGCAGTGCATTAGCTATCGGCAAAGAGAGTGATTACTGGTGAGTACTGGTGAATACTGTGAGTACTGGTGAATACTGTGAGTACTGGTTGTTTCAGCCCAGAAGGAGCGAACGACCAGCAAGTACCGGCGAGACAAGGACAGACTGGAAAAGGAGGTGGACGCGCTGGAGAAGAAGGTCGAAAGGATGAACACCATGAGAACCCAGGTAAGGGTCACGACCTCTAGATGTAGGGTCACGACCTCTAGCTGTGTGGTCGTAATAATTGGGCTGGGTTCAGGTTGTACTACATTTCTCTACAGTAGCCATTCAGCCAACATTATGTGCTACTTTTTACTTCGGCTTTTGAGCCCTTGTTTTGTAGGAAATAGTAAGTAAGCCCAAAGCACAATTCAGTTACCTGCTATTATCCTACAAAATCATTCAGCCAGCACTACATTTAGAAAAGAAGCATAGAGAAATTTAGTTCAACCTGAATGCAGCCATGGTCATATGGACACGACCTCTGGCCTATTTTATACGGCCACTTGTGGAAATATACTCTCTCCTACTGCACTCCATACAATAATTTTTTATTTTTTTATATATATTTTACTATTGATTTTGTTATTATTTTTATTATTATTATTGTTGTTCTTGTTATTTTTCTTCTTGTTATTATTCTTCTTGTTATTATTATTGTTATTATTATTGTTGTTGTTATTAATCTGTTCCACTGTTGTATTCTCAGCGTGCAGGAGAGTTTGAGAAGCAGCAGGAGTTGGACGAGTGTCAGCGACGCGTGCGAATGTTGGAGGAGGACCTCCGGAAACAACAGAAGGCTGAGAAACCGTACGAGCAGAAGGAAGAGCGAGCCAAGGTAGGTAACTCTTGTATATACGAGCAGAAGGAAGAGCGAGCCAAGGTAGGTAACTCTTGTATATACGAGCAGAAGGAAGAGTAAGCCAAGGTAGGTAACTCTTGTATGTATGAGCAGAAGGAAGAGCAATCCAAGGTAGATAACTCTTGTATGTATGAGCAGAAGGAAGAGCGAGCCAAGGTAGGTAACTCTTGTATGTACAAGCAGAAGGAAGAGCAATTCAAGGTAGATAACTCTTGTATGTACGAGCAGAAGGAAGAGCGAGGCAAGGTAGGTATAACTCTTGTACCAGCCATTGTGATGTCAGTGCTAGATAGATATTGCTGACTCAATTATGTGCTTGTTCTTCCATTATGATGTCATAGGATTGCTATGATCTCACAGTGTAAATGTACAGCAGCTTAAATATGGATTTATCTGTAAAATATTTATGCTCTGACGTGATTCTTTTTAAATGACTTTTAAATGGCATTGGCTGATAAATAGCATCTCATCCTCATGTATTAAATACTTGGCAAAAATCGTCGGATTTAATATCTTTCACGACTCGTGTTGATACAATTATATGATATTCCAAGACACTTGGGTGTGATTCTCTATGTACCAGCAGAAGGGTGACCTAAGGTAGATACTCTTGAATGTATCAGCAGATGGAAGAACAAGCCAAGGTAGGTAACTCTTGTATGTGGCAGCAGATGGAAGAACGTGACTGTCAATCAGCAGCATTAGTCTCTATGTTGACAGTGAGTTCTGTTGTTTCAGGCGGAGGAAGTCTCGCGCTGGGAGGAAGGGAAGAAGTGGCAGCGCACAGTAGAGAAGATGAAGGTTAAGATCAGAGAGAAGGATGTCGAGATCGACAAACTTACCAAGGCCAACGAGTTTTCTAAAGTTGCTCTTGAAAGGTACGCTTACTAGCAAACATCTTGTTAGAAGTAATGTCAGCGCCTATACTGGTACTGATCAGGAAGTGTGCGTGATGATGAATTTGAGGATGACATTTGTAAAAGGTGTAACACACACACACACACAGACACACACACACACACACACACACACACACACACACACACACAACACACACACACACACACAACACACACACACAACACACACACACACACAACACGCAAATAGACATATGACAATAGTGCATTGACATAATGACTCACAGACAGAAATGACGATATTGTTTCTGTTGTGTCTTACTGTCAGATATACTAGTATAACAGATATGACAATATAGTATTTCCATTGTGACAACACAGACAGAGATATGACAATATCATGGGAGCCTCGTCTGGATTCGATGATATTATCGCCAGGTGAGATGCCTAGCATGACGTTTTATCTCGTGCAACATCACAGTATTTTTTCAGAAGATTTAGTCACTTGGCATTCAAATAAATACTCCAGTGTCGATCACATATGTTTCTTTGGTATTGCATGAATACTATGTACTTTTATGAAAATAGGTCACTTAGTAATTGATTGTGAACATGTTTTACACATTGATGTTGTTTATATCATTTCACCATCAGCCATTGCTGTTCTCTTTGAAATATTCGCTCATGGCTGATAAAAATGTTTAGACTGTGTTGCTGTGAGAACATACTGTTGCTATAGTAATGATGTTCTATCTGTTTCCATTGCATCAAAGTCTTGAAATATAATGAGAAAGTAATTTTTTGCCATAGAAAAAATGTGTGTTTACTTACATGTTGCAACACACAGTGTGCCCATGATATTACCTTAACCCTCTCCCTGCTGGATTAGGCACAGACACTGCTCTTTAGGGCATCTCTGGTTGCCTGCAGCAGGGAGAGGGTTAATATGCTCTTCTGTGATAGAAACTGGCTATGTTGATGTTAATAATAGTAATGTGTGCAGATATATTTCAAAAACCCATGCTCTAAAGTGTACTCAATAAATACTGTATTATTACCTGTACTCAATAAATAATGCATTATTACCTGTACTCAATAAATAATGCATTATTATCTGGGCCAGTGTGCTCTATTTTGCCTTTTCAACACCCTGAGTATACAATCCAAGCTGCCATTCATGGTGCAGGAAGGTTAGCATTCATGCGTCCATCTCTTGATATTGCGTACCCATTACTTAAACTCCGGAACTTGCCTCAGGTGACACCACAAGTTGTTCAGCCTGTCTCTCAGAGGGGTATGAACGAATCCTAGATACCCCCCCAAGTTCTCAGTCACACATCCACGAATAGACCAAACTCAGTCGTGCTTAACTTTAACCGGAACGGTGCTTAGATAGCTGTACTAGTTGTGTTCATTATGTCATTATTCTTGAAGAAAAGGATGTTTTCAGAATGAAATTAAAAATTAAAAAATTAAATAACATAAAATAGAGATGAATTACAAGGTTTACCATCAGCAATGGGTACCTGGTAGGATGATCTTGAAATGTCAATGTTAACTTTCTAGCACCTGAAACTACAACTTGAGTTGCATACTCCTCAGGGTGTTTAGAAGTATCGCTACGGTAGCACACACTGATCTACTGACCTGGGTATCTTTTACGAAGCTCTCTTATCTACTAAGAGACTGGTAGCGCTCACTTTGCCAATAGCTAATACACTGCTAAGAGAGCGCTACCACTCTTAGTGGATAAGAGAGCTTCGTGAAAGGATGTAATTTGTCCCAGTGTAGTCTACATGTGCTCAGTATTATTATAGTAACAAGACATTGGCTGTTCAAGCATGGTCACATATGGATCACATTTCATTTCAAATTCATGTTATTATTCACACATGCAAATTCTTCATCTTTTCCCCACCTATGTATTATTTCTTTAAAACTAAGCCTTGAAATCCACAGTACACACCCATATCTAGATATCAGAAACAGGCTATAGATTGATTTGTGACTGGTAACAGACAAGTTTGGGCAAGTCCACTGTCAGAGAGAGGTGTTTACATTATGGACTAGCCTTGTTGGAAAGCAGGGTAGTACTATTCACAGCTCCGTGATAATGACCCGATCACTGCCAATGTTCACCTATCTCCATAGTTGACTCTCTTGCCTTTGTAACCATGGTGATTATGCATACATGTATTTGGTTTGTATATATTTTTCTGAATTTCTAGCAACAACTTTGACATGTATATATTCACATTTAGTTATGCTATATGCTTATTTATGTCAATGTCAACAATGAGCACATGTTCATATCATGAAATTGATGAAACAATATTGTCAATGGTTAATTTCCATAAAGGTTTGTAAATGTTGTCAGAAACAAATTTTATTATGTGGAAAACATATTTAAATTGTGCAGTCTTCTTTGGAAAAGAATTACAGGATTAATCAAGTGTCAATGATGTTTAATGAAAACTAAAGTTAAAGACATAATAGCACAGTTGATATGGACATGCATAATGGACAAACAAAATTCGGTAGTTATTTACTCATGTACTTATCCTCTTGCACTCGATAGTATTAAAACAAATCATATTTTATATTAAATAAGGGTACGTTCCGCTATTTATCTTGTCCAGGATGTATCACTTTTCTAAGAATGAATGCGAGCAGGAATGAGAGTTATCTGCCCTTAGACTGATGTATAAAGAAGCAGGTTGTCTATCGGAGGGTTGGAGTGGAGATTTGTGAACCACACAGTGGTGGAAAACGTTTTGGAAGTACAAACATGATTGTATGCATGTCAAGTGAATGTACTTTTGCAGTTATAGCTAAGAACTAGTTTAAAACAAGCATAAATATCTGTGATATTATGCCTTTAAAATCATCACAATATGAATGAAAATAATCTTTGGAGTATTTATAAGCCTCAACTTTGACCATCATCAAAGACATGTGTCGAAATGTTCAGGCCCTGATATCTCAAAACTAATTTGACTTTGAGGTATTTCTCAGCAGAGATTTCTACATTGACTCAGTGCTGTAACTTGAGTGTGGATTTGACTTCATTGGTCACATTGGCGAAATTTATTTTGGGCCATTTATTAAACAATAGTGCCAATGGCGTGTCTTAGAATGAACACTGACAGTATTCACGTCACATGACCCACGGCCTGTCTGTACTGATATTCACGTGATGTATTTGTCGTGACCAGATCTCGGCAGGAGAAGGAGAGTCTGGAGGCGAGAGCGAGAGCTATTTCCCGCACGACAGCCGCCACTGTGACTGCAGCGCCCCCTGGCCGGTCCGAGCACAGCGCTGAGGAACTCAAGAACAAGAACTATCTATTACAGGTACTCGTTACATGTGGATTGCAATCCAATTTCATTGTAGAGTTTTCAACAAGCACTGTTGGTCGATTAGCACAATGTTTTTTAAAAAAATTTTTTTTTATATACTTCCATCACATGACAACCTCTGAAACTGTTGTTTTATGATATATCTGATACAGTTTTATGATATAGATCTCTATGTAATATTGTTTTTAATTTTACACTAGTTAAACTTAACATGGACACTGCTTATTGCCATGCTAAGAATTTGTAGTGTATGTGGGATTCTCTCATGTGGACCAGAAATAGTAATCCCTGTCAAATCTATAAAGAACACTTTACATCCAGAACATGACATCTACATCCAATTGCTCAGGTAATTAAGATAGTGTTGCCTGCTTATTGCTATCATCGCCCACTGAATTCCACAAGGCATCTATTCACGATTTAGCTGGTGTTCTATGTCGACACACCCGTGACTGGTGTATGTTCTGGACACATTCTAGGAGGAGTTGGCGAAGCTGCGACGCCAGCTGGTGATGGACCGCGACACGTCGTACAAGGAGACGCAGATGCGGAACCAACAGCTGTCTGAGCAGGTGGAGCAGCTGGAGAGGGCGTTGTCACACTGCTCAGCTGTAAGTACGGCCAGGCGTTGTCACACTGCTCAGCTGTAAGTAAGGTCAGGTGTTGTCACACTGCTCAGCTGTAAGTACGGCCAGGTGT
>JAUTBQ010176822.1:0-11283 GCA_032361185.1 Lepetodrilus ovalis
CAGTGGATTCGGATATACGGCGGGGTCAAACGTGGATCCCATTTTTATTTTTGTTATTTACCTGTACTATCGTATAAGGCGGGTACTATAAGGTGGGGGAGTATGTCATGGACCCCAACTTCAGTGTTATATCGAGGCATGGCATGGCTATTTTCCATGGAAATCTACTAATTTATTTTCCCAGGGGACGATTTATTTGCACTGGACATGATTTGGGGCTTGCAATCCCCAGACCTCAGGCTTCCAATCACAATTGTATGTTGCCATGGCTGATCATGTTCTATAGAATCCATCAATGGCAATTTAAACTTTCTCTGAGTAACAAACAAACTGCACTAATCATTGGTCTGTTTCATGTATTACATGTACCATAATTACTCTAATAATGAGAACAGCAGAAAATAATTAAATTTGTAGCTGTTCAAATTATTATAACGGATGAAATGTTTTTAAATTATCAATGTTCGTATGATTAGGGACAACCAAATTAAATATGGTTGTAATTGAAAAGGTAAATAAATAAAGATTTCATAAAAGAATGACTGTGTTCAAATATTTAGAAAAATTAAGATTTTAGAAAGATTTGTCATTCTCATATTTTTTATGGTTGGACTTTATTTTGGGTTGTTTGAATTATTAGAAGGATCGAATTATTGGAGTAATTACAGTATACAGTATGCAGTACCGATTTTTTTTTCTCTCACTCAGGTTTTGTTTGCTGCTGATCTTAAACATTTCAAGGACACTGGAAGAGAGGTCAGTGGACACATTTATATATTTTTACAATGAAAAAAATAATATGGTTGTAATATGCATGGTTAACTTATGATGTGATAGATGTTATTTTATTATTTTAATTTTTGATTTCTGGACAAAAAATACGACCACGTGAAAAATATGAAAATATTGACTAGTGGGACTTGTGTACTTGCAGGTAAAATATATTTGACTGTGAAACTGCCTTTAACTTTTGTATTGTTAATGAACTAATTGTAATTGAACTAGATAAATTATCCAGTGCGATTTCATACTCAAGCTAAAGTTGTATATGGAGATTTGGCAACAAAACTCGAGTTGAGCATGAAATCGTACTGATAAAAAGCTTTGTAATCTTGGGGACCAATAGTGTTAGTATTATGTTAATGGCGAGTTAACTAACATACATAGTGCTATGCTAACTGTAAAGTTACTTATTTGCTATTGGTAATGGTATTGATGTTCTTATTATACTGTAATGCACTGTGCGTGAATCAATTTAACTCTTTCCCCTCAATCCTTGTGCCTTTTCTTTACAGGGTTCAAAGAAAGATGTCACAAATTTGAAGAGGTCAATTCAAGCTAAAAACAGCAAACAAACAAAACATGCCAAGAAAAAGTGACATTTATTCCAGTCAGTTTTGAACAGCTTTCAGGAAATGCCATATTCAAGTCAAATGTGTTCATATCTTGCACTGAAGAGTCAATGTCATAAAACCATTAGGTAGTAATGTAGAATGAGTTCCACATTATCATATCTCCTGCAAGAATTATACAATCATCGTAACTAACATATCCAGTACTTCCGTTCAGGAGGAATGGCCACTGTAAACCAAGGAGGTCAAGGTTCCATCTCTCTGATGGCTGCTTCAGAAGGCAAGGTATTAATTCAAGGGTACATCACTCTAATGACATTGAACAGCTGCCATTGGATGACTGATGTTCAATAAAAAGTCATTGGTATTCAAGGCACTACTTCACTGACTTGATCAGAGAGTTCTAATTGAACATAAAAGACCCAATCGCTGTGACCTCATCAGACAACTTCTCTTGATGTACAATGAAGGCATGGTATTCACTATTCAAGCGTCCATCACTAACATCATCGTGAAACTGCTAGTTCTGATGTATATAGTACAAGAAAGAAAGGTATTAAAGACTGCAATGCTTTGACCTGAACTAAGGTATTCCAGCCTCCATATAGGACATCATCCACGTCTAGCCTTGATGTACATTGTAGAAGAAGGTGAAGTATTGAAGCCTCCATATAGAACATCATTGACTGCTAGCCTTGATTTATGTTGTACAAGAATGCAAGGTACGCAAACCTCCATATAGGACACCATCAAACCTCCATATAGGACATCATCAAGCCTCTATATAGGACATTATCAGACTGATAGCCTTGATGTATATATCGTACAAGAACGCAAAGTATGCAAGCCTCTATATAGGACATAATTAATCCTCCATGTAGGACATTACCAGACTGCTAGCCTTGATGTATATTGTACAAGACATCATCAAGCCTCTATGTAGGACATCATCAGACTGTTAGCATGTACAAGAATGAATGGTATTCAAGGCTTCCCTTGACGTGCATGTCCAGATATTTTATACTGAGGATCGATGCCCATGTTCAAGGAGGTCTTCAATCTCATGTTGGCGCCATCTGGTAGAAGACTGAAACACCAATGTTTTTAGTGAATTCTGTAGTTTATCTTAAAGGCATACTATCACAGCTATTTATGGACATTTTGGGTGTACAAATCAAACGTAAACAGTCTCAGACAGAAATTCGTTTGGCCATTATCTAGGCCAATCAACCGTGATAGTATGCCTTTAAGGTATACTACATCGTTTAAATGTTATCTAGTTATCCAGGGTGTGTCACAAACGGGATAGTCTGTACCACTCTGACATATGGTCTATATGAGGCTGTACGACTTAACCCTTGGCTCATCAGTTTCAGCAGGTGCTTTCAGGTTTACCACAACATTCAGCACTACGGATTTAACCATGGGAAAGCATTTCTCTTGTAACTGTTGATTGGTTTCAGTCAATAATAAAAGTACTAACTAGCGGAACAAATCATTGTTAACATTACACAGACAAACACCCCATATATGCGCAACAGAAGCAAATTTTGCGGCGACAAACTCGGCGATTTACGTTCTGAGATATAACTTTATCTATCTATATGCCTGCACACCAAAAGCAAAATTCCCACCAACAAATTGGTATAGATTAGGTTCCTATCCTTTTGTTGACTCAGCTGATTGGCGCGGCGATATATCGCTCGTCTCTGGTGTTTAACTGTAAAGACCTTAACATCTTATGGGTAATATTATATAAGGGTGATTTAATATACAATGCGCTACACAGGATAATGGTTGGCTTACTCTGAGAACTTCATTCCAAACCAGAGGGAAGTTGGAACACGAACCATGAATTTCCCTCGGAGCATGCCATCAATTGAAGCGAGAGCAGTTTCCTTAGGGCTAAGCATTCGGTTGAATCTGCGTATATAAAATATAGCATTACTAGTAATACGTACAATAATCTGAGAATAGGCAGACATTCCGTTTTTTGGTCTCTCAATACAATCAAATTCTGCTTAAAAAGCATTATATTAGTTACCAGCGTTACCTTCGGTCTCGGGGCTTTTAGAAATTTCAGTTTGGAAAAAAACGTACGCCCCGGAAATCACGCTGGTATCTAAATATTAGTCATTGTAACGCTGTTCCCAAAGTAAATTAAATAGTGTTCCGATTATCGATAATATTCGAAAATCAGTTTGTTACCGTTTAGCGATGCGATAATCGATTAGGTGGGGTATGGGTAAATACCGAAACGGAGCGGAACGACACAAAATAAAGCATGAAACATACAGAATGGAACTTATTGGAGTGCTACGGAACAAAGCAGAACAAAATGGAACGGAACAGAACATAAAATGCGGTCACAAACACGAAAGGTGGCGAAACTCCATGTCCTGCCGTTTCGGTATTCATCCCAATGGAGTTTCATCCCTTTTCGTGTTTGGGACCACGTAATATGCTCTGTTCCATTCTATTTGGTTCCTTTTTGTTCTGTAGCACTACATTACGTTCAGTTCTGTATGCTTCATGCTCTATTTTGTTCTGTTTCGCCCTGTTTAGTGCCGTTTCGGTATTTACCCCAACCGTTTGAGATTCCTCTATCCCTCCCTGCTGACCATAAGATACTTTTTATGTAGGTTATAGTCAGAGGAGGGTTAGAGAGCGGCACCTGTTATAGAATGATATTTTTAAGGAACTTTAACGACTCATGTCTCATAACATTAAAACGTGCCATAATCACTCCCACTTACCATATAGAAATGTGTTCTTGAAAGGTTTATTAGCTCCAAAACATGCATTATGATAACGGATCGACGTATCCATCCATGTAATCTGCCCGAGAATTTCTCTTCACATATTCGTACTTTACGGCACCAGTTCATCACGTTACCAAATCTCGCTACCTGTACCAAGATAGGCATAAATCCACGACGTCAGGGGTCAATGTGTCATGTGACAATAACGTATTTATTACGGTATTGTGTTAGTGTCGCGTACGTAAATGATAGTGTGCCTTTCAATCCTCCAACATGCTCAAACAGGACTGAAAACTGTCGATCAGTTTTGATTACACATTATTTAATTGCCCATTACTAACCGAAGGAATGAGCGTAAATTTTTTTAAGCTTCCAGTTCTTGAAACCTGGTTGTGCACATGTGTATTCACCAATGAACGCATTTTGCCTAACTTTTATGCCAAGTGTTCCAATAATGTGCTAACTCATTATCTTACGGTATGTTGCTTTTTATTTCAATGTTGGTGTGCAAATCGTCTAATTTGATTGTACACTGATATTTCATTAGTAATCAGGTAATAGATCTCAGAATGGTGCTTGCAATCAGAAATCTTGCATTTTTTAAGGTAATGTGGATGAGATTGCTGTTTAACACTCTCCCTGCTGGATTATCCACAAATGCAGTTTTTTAGGGCATCTCTGGTTACCTACAGCAGGGAGCAGGTTAATAGCACGGATGGAAATTAACACTAGCCCGCTAGTCTGGGCCATTTCTCCCAATGCTAAAGGTATCCTAAGGGCTACCGGGTAGTAGAAATTCATGGGTTTTTTGGTAGACATTTGTTATTTGTATTATTATTCGGCTAGTAAGTTTAATAGATAAGTTTCCATCGCTGAATAAGTACTATTTGAGAAGCACTCCGGTTCAAGAGAAGCAATGACAATAATCACATGAAATCAGATTTGATGAGCAGCCAAACAATTCATTCCCAAAGGAAAATTTGCAACAGATGTTTTTATGACGAGACAACGTCATGGTTGTCATTTGAATGTTTGCTATATTTATATTTTTACTTTCAGACTAGCCATGCCGACCTTCGCCCCCAAATTGTCTGCCGAACAGCAGAAGGAGCTGCGAGATATTGCCAATGCCATTGTGGCACCTGGAAAAGGCATCTTGGCTGCTGATGAGTCGACAGGTAAGTTGTGTTCTCCTGGTTACATTCACTATCAGACTCAGACGGACTAGTCGCTTTGAAAATATGAATATTTTAGTACATTCTTTTAGCAATTACAGTGTGAGACATTAACAAGAGCTATATCAAAGACATCAGGGCCAATTAAAAATGACTTAGCAAAGCCCGGCCATGCAATCGCTGAAAGTAGGTGCAAATTTAGATGTAGAATTAGTATTTTAACTAAGACAATCGGTCTTTGCCAAAGTGCATTAGCTTAGACCGAGTGAATTTAGCTAAGACATTGGCCATCGGGCCACTGCTAATGTCGCACACTGCAATTATTGTATTCATTCATATAATGTTCGATACTTTTTATCAATTTCTAACAATGGATGAAAAAGACAAATTTTGAAGAATCTCTTGTTATTTATCATATCAAATTTGTACTTGTACATGATTAATTTAAACGTGTCTATTTTCCCTCTGCAATGGTCAATGTCCTCTCTATTAACATTATCAAATATGAATTGGTGGATCCTTTTCATTTTGCATAATGAATGATTACTCTTCAGTGTAAACCATTAGATAGATGTTTTTACTTTTAAAGTCCTGGACCCTGTTGCACGACGCTCTTGTAGTCTACAACTATTGTAACGTCAACGCTTTCTATTGTGGCGGGAGCCCAGTTACAACTATTGTAGCACTACAAGAGTTTCGTGCAACAGGGCTCTGGACTAATTTATGCCCGACGAAGAGGGGCACGTTAAATTGTTCTGCGGGCAACCTATCTTTTTACATATAGATGCTTTGGAGCCTTTACAACTTGCCCTAACTAGTCCTGTGGGGCAAGTAACTCAAAATGTTAGTCTGGAGCCCTGAAGTCGTCACTCAAATCTACAAGATCAAAATAACCAAATTCATTGAGACCCCTCAATGGTCCTTTATGCTGTCATTGTGTACCATAAACATACAGTAGTACATAAATTGGATATCAACATTGCAAATTAGGAATAAACAGGAAGCTTTTGCTACTTTTCATGCTAGGAAAACGAAGATTAAACCACACAGTAAGTGTGGGTATGCAAGTGTGATAAAAACTTTGTTACACATATTAATCATCATGTGTGGGTGAAAGATACCAACTGTGATGTAACAATAATTCTTACCCATAAGGGCAAGCATATCCCAGTTCGTAACATATTGATATGAACCAAGGCTCGCTTAAAACCAAAATTGTGTCACTTGGGCATACATCTCGATACAAAATGGAAGCTCAGATAGTATAACTCCAACAGTGTGCCTTAGAACATATAACAAATGGTCATTGTATTGCTCAGTAGTCATGGTACATGTGGTAGTACCTACAAAAAAGAATTAATAAGAAGTACATGTATCTTTATTCTTTGTTGCATTTAATACGTTGAATTATATTTCTTATTGGTATATTGTTAACGTTTGTATTACCATGATGGGTACTGAGCAATGAAATGATATTTACTCCACAAAAAAATGTATTAGGATATAAAAAAAATAATGTTTTGATAATTTGTCCATCTTATTCTGTTTCATATTTGTCGTTCTTCTTTGCTATATTTAATACTTTGAGTTGTAAGTATGAAATAGAATGAGATGGAAACGTAACCGAACATTTCAATCAATGGTTTACAAAAAGAAAATAGAGAAGAAAAGACAACAATGAATATAAAAAGAAAATTGGTGAAAAAACGTATAGGTAAATTTCAACGCCCAACTAACCAATAGTATACAAGCCAATCGTGAATCAAGAATTGTCAACCCTAAACACCCCGAGGAAAAGCATTGGGCAATGACATTTTTCCACCCATGAATCCCAATGCAGGGTTTATCATAACTGCGATTCCCTAACCACGGGTGATAGGACTGTTTAATTTCAAACGCTGAGTACATCCAGTAAGTTTGAAGGGCAAATTTCTATCGCTGGTTTCAGGCACAATGGGCAAGCGGCTGACGCAGATCGGCGTGGAGAACTCCGAGGAGAATCGGCGCAAGTACCGCGAGCTGCTCTTCACCACAGACAAGGCACTGTCCGAAAATATTAGTGGCGTTATTCTGTTCCACGAGACCATGTACCAGAATGCGTCGGATGGCACGCCATTCCCCAAAATGCTGCAGAACATGGGCATCATCCCTGGCATAAAGGTGGACAAGGGAGTTGTACACCTGTCAGGGACTTTCGACGAGTGCACCACACAAGGTATATTGTATTTTTAGCGGGTGGTTGATGTTTAGCTGGGTTTACCAGTTGCATTTACAACTCATTCCACTGTGTCGATGGTCTCTGCCCCCGTTTCCCTAGACTGTTACCTTCTGAATATGTGTCCTTTACCACCTGTCTCCATAGCATGTTCCCTATGGTGTGTGAACTACTTAAATTTTCACCAGGTATTTCATGGTAAAAAACAAGCTACATTTTCCACATGTCCCACTGGTTTTCAATATTTTCTAATTTGTTTCTCATGTTTTTGTTATTTTTACTGCAAGATTAATAGTAATAATAAGAAAATAAACATGAAAATTTTGAAGACCAGGCCCCAAGATTACAAAATGTTTTAAGGATCGTTTCATGCTCAAATTTGTTAACAAAATTTTAAGTTGAGCATGTGTTTGTACTAAGAAGTGTTTCATAATCTTGAGGACAGAACATAAGGAAAATGTTGCAGTTTGTTTATTTGATTTCAACAAATTTTATTGACAAAAGTTTTTATTGACAAATATTTTATTTTTCCATAATTATTGTCCAAGACTGTTTATCCCAAAGCAGTTTTACTTCTGGTAACTTCCTCGTGTTTATTCTATTTCAGGGGCGGGTGGTAGCACAGTGGTACAACGTTGAACTACGGAGCCAAAGGTTCAAATCATGCCCAGTTAGGTGCCTGGTATCAATGTTCACGAAAGCAACATCCATGGCGCTGATTGTTGCAGTAAACCTGTGAACACCGGCTGGTACTGACAGACCAAGGATTATATCTGTATTGCCTCTCTACAGACGGTGCATCCTATCAACATTGAACTTGGTACTTTGGCTCCGAAGTCCAACGTTCTACCACTGTACTACCACCTGCACCTTATTAACATTATCAGTATAAAATAAACCATTTTCCTACTAACCCGTTCAGCTACTACATGCATGTAGAGAAAAGTATTGTTGTGTACTGTATTGTCGGCTGAATGCAACCTAAATACAATATTGGCGCGTACTCTAGAAAGTGGCTCTACACTTCAATCGACCAAGGAGTTGTTCGCTTGACAAAGGTAGATCTTGTTCATGCCCTGGAACTGTTTCTCTGTATTACATTTTTAACCGACCTTGCAGGTCTCGACGACCTGTCTACGCGCTGTGCCAAGTACAAGAAGGACGGTGCCCAGTTCGCCAAGTGGAGATGTGTGCTGAAGATCGGCCCTTACACGCCATCGTACCAGGCCATGCTGGAGAACGCCAATGTTCTTGCTCGCTATGCCAGCATCTGTCAGGCGGTGAGTCTCCTGAATGGACATTGGGCCCTGAGATTACAAACAATATTCTATGCTGAACAAATCCCCATATATATTTTGAGCTTTAGCATGAAATCGTACTCAAAAGGGTTAGTACTCTTGGGCCCTGGATTTTGGAGACAAGCCGTTTACACAAGGGCTTGTAGCGGGGACCCAAGAGATCATGTCTGACTTGTCACTATCACTATCAGTTAACGGAACATTTTTTACAAGCATAAATTTTAAAACTAGTAACGCATAATTTTGAATTCAGCTTTTTTCCTGCTGCAGTGGTAAACGATAAATAAAAATAAATAATTATTATAAATATTATTACTTTTCAGAATGGTTTGGTGCCAATTGTTGAACCAGAAGTATTGCCCGATGGAACTCATGACTTGGCAACAGCACAGGAAGTAACGGAAAAGGCAAGCCTAATATTTTGCATGTTTCTATAGAGAAATTGTACACCTCTCACAGCTTGCTTTCTGCCATGGAGTAAATTCATGGTAGTTGCATTCCTGACACCGTAGACCACACTGTCTGTACTGTTGCAGTGCATTTAGCATCCTTGTTTCCTTAGTACCATTCGTCGCAAATGGGTGAAAGATTCCCGCAGCGACGTTAAACTCCATATTCACTCACTCGCTCCTTAGTACCAGCAGGGTTGCAGGTTTTGTCTGCTCTATGCTGTCATAATGTGAATGATAATAATATTTCAACTGCAGGTGCTAGCATTCCAGTACAAGGCTTTGGCAGATCACAACGTTTACCTGGAGGGAACGCTCCTGAAGCCCAACATGGTGACAGCCGGCATGAGCTGCAAGGACAAGAGCGACTTCCACGGGAACGCCCGCGCCACAGTGCTGGCTCTCAACAGGACAGTTCCTGCTGCCGTAGCTGGTAATAATAATCATAATAATAAAATTGTGAAGGGAAATAATGTGATGCTACGATAGCAGACAGTAAGCCATCACAATTCCGCAGAAGTTGGCGTCCATAACATGCCCCCAGTGTTACCATGTCTGCCTTGTACGGTATCCACAAATAAGATACACATGTACATTATCTCTAACAACCAACATGTAATGTAATTACCATAAACATAATATACATGGTGAAATTGTTCTCCAAATCCATATGTCATGGACCCCAACTTCAGCATTATATTGAGGGGACACTAGTAACAAATAACATTGAAATACAGGAAAATCACGAAAATAGAAATGGGATCCATGTCTGACAATGCAGTTCATCTGAATCTGCAGTGCATTGACGGCTGTTATATCGTGGGCATTCTGTAGTAGTTATAATGCACAACATTCAGGGGTCTAGGATGTTGCAGATTTCTTCCTGTCCTAAATTGACAAGCCATAATATAGAATATTGAAAGGGCTCTAGATCTACTTCCAAGTTAAAAAAAATCATTTTAAGAAAAACGAATAAGAATTTTGATCATGTGTTCCATGCTTGACTGGCATTGCACTCCATAATCGCACTGTTTGATGATCATGTTCCATCTATGATGTGTTCCATGTTTAATTCTGTATTCATTATGATCGTGTTCCGTGTGTTTGATCGAATGATCCGTGTTCGCAGGCGTGACCTTCCTGTCTGGAGGTCAGTCGGAGGAGGACGCCACCCTGAATCTGGACGCCATCAACAAGTACCCCGGCCGCAAGCCCTGGCCTCTGACCTTCTCGTTCGGCCGCGCACTGCAGGCCAGTGTGTTGCAAGCCTGGCAAGGCAAGGACGAGAACGTGAAGACAGCACAGGACGAGCTGATCAAGAGAGCCAAGGTACGTACGTGTTGTAATCATGAGCCAAGGCATGTTCTATCGAACCAACACCCCTGGCGGCCCGGCGTCAATGTTCACAGAAGTTACATTTTGATGCGATATTGATAGGATGCACTGTCTGTATAGTGGCACTACAGTTATCATCCTTGGTCTGTCGGTACCAGCCGGTGCTCGCAGGTTTACTGAAACATTCAGCGCTACGGATGTTGTGGGTTTCCTCCTGCCCTAAACTGACAAGTCGTGATGTTAGTATTCTAGGAAGCGACTATAAACTCCATTGCAAAAAAAGAAATAATTACGAAATAAGAATAAAAAAAAATAAAAAAATGGAACAAAAGCAACCAGAGAGCAACAGTTGAAGCCAGCGTTAATGTACCTAGAATTTACCTTTTTGAATTAAAGCCATCTTGGTGGTGATGGCACAATGGTAGAACATTGGACCGGAGCCAAACGGCACCAGGTTCAAATCCCATCTCATGGGCCCAGCATCAGTATTTGCAAAATTTACGTTTCTGATGTGGTCATGATGGGATGCACTGTCTGTACCGTGGCACTGCCGTTATCATCATTGGTCTGTCAGTACCAGCCTGTGCTGGCAGGTTTGCTGCAACATCCACCATTGTTGCTGGCTTCCTCCTGCCCTAAACTGATAACGCTGTCAGGGCTCTGGACTAAGGTATGCCCGACGTACAGGGGCAAGTTA
>JAUTBQ010176833.1:0-11283 GCA_032361185.1 Lepetodrilus ovalis
ATGACGCGACCGGGGATCGAACCCGCGACCTTCCGCACTCCGGGCCGACGCTCTAACCACTACGCCACGGAGCCGGCGCATCGGAGCGTGTTATATCAAGGGGAGCGTGTTATATCGAGGGGACACTGTACATATAACTGAAATATCTCTACAGTCCTGTAACATATAAAATAAAAAAATAAAAACCACTACATTACAGCTAATAGTTTATTCCAAATATTACAGAGTATGTACACAATATTGACAACAATACATAATGCAACGGATAAATATGTGCAAGTAAAATGGGGAACCAGATACACAAAATATACATCGTCAGCCAGTCGAAGTGGGTTACATTAAATATTGTGGCTGTGTGTTGCCTTTTGTTTTTGGTATCCATATCCAGTTGTACATGCAACGCTTTGATTTCAATTTGTATCTGAATGACGAAAACCAATCCTATTGAAGTGTTAAATTACATGGAACATTTTTATTTACAGAAGAGTCGGTCTATTCATACAAGTTTAACCCTCTCCATGATGGGTTAGGCACAAGTGCTGCACATTATGGCATGACTGGTTACCTCCAACATGGAGAGGGTTAAAGAAACATTGCTGTTAACCATGGCACATTCATACTTCAATTGCACAATAATAAATACCGTAACAATAAGCAAGAATTATGTAATACAATTTTGTT
This sequence comes from Lepetodrilus ovalis, assembly GCA_032361185.1. NCBI lineage: Eukaryota > Metazoa > Mollusca > Gastropoda > Lepetellida > Lepetodrilidae > Lepetodrilus > Lepetodrilus ovalis. Next base: position 682 of record JAUTBQ010176833.1, read on the forward strand.
TACATACTTTAAGAAACTAAATTTTAAATCTATATTATTCATCAGCATTAAAATTAGCATAAAAACGTAAAGTTTAATTATGACAATAGACTACATAATGCAATGAATGAGTGAAAATCTGTACACGAAAGACGAGAGAAATATCCACAAAAGTCAATGACTAAATATATATATTAATCTTGTCAAATCAATACAAAGACGTCAAGCTGTATATGCATACTGAATAACATACACACATATATCACATTCAAAGTAGCATATCAAGTTGTCGTACAGTTTAACATATGTTGCATAAAAGTCCACTCCATTCTGATGACAAAAACAAAAATAATTTGACTGTATCTGCAATAATCATAAGTTATCTTGCTTCCATGTCAAACGTGTCTAATCTGCTTGGGTTATGTGATCTTGTTGATATCCTGGTATCTCGCTTGAGCAACAGAGGGAAATAAATTTCTCAGCGGGAAGTCTACAAAACCTTTTACCACTGGACGTGCCAATACAGTGCTATCTGCTGCACAGGGCTCTACATTAACTTTTTGAGGCACCTGTCCCTGTGTCCTATCGGACATGCAACTGTAGGTAAAGGACTTGTTAATCTGGGCTAATTCACATGTCCGCCTGTGGATCATGCATGTCCCGGACAGACGGACAATCCTTACTGTCGAGCCCGGCTGCACACTGCAGGGTTCACAATTAACATTCGCCCACTCACCCGAGCCATTTCTCCCAATGCTAAAGGTATCCTAAGGGCGAGTAGAAATATGATAACATTTGTTATTTGTATCACTATTCAGGCGAGTACGTTTTAAAGTTAAGTTTCTATCCCTGATGCTTCCTAATGAAAATCGCATGTAATTTTTGCCTGTTTAAATATCAATATTAGTGTTTACTACTTGTATGCATGTTTAATTGTTATTTATTTGCATGTATTCATTTTTTGTAGTGGGGTTTAAAGTCACTTTCTAGAATCTTTCACTAATATCACGACTTGTCAGTTTAGGACAGGAGGAAAGATGCAATTTCCATAGTGATGAATGTTGCAGTAAATGTGCGAGCACCAGCTGGTACTGACAGAAAAGTGATGATATCTGTTTTGCCATTACCTTTTTACAATATCAGATTGAAACATGTTGGCAAGATAAATTTGTCGAAGCAGTATGTACATACCGGTAGTCGTACCTCTCATTACACTGTACTACTATATCAATATGGGACTGGAAAAAAAAGAACTTGTGGAAGCAACATACATAGTAGAGTAAGCAGTGACAACCAATCCACTTCATTTAGTAGACACAATCCTGTTTATGCTTTCATTCAAATAATCTTATATGGTCACTTTTTATTTTCCATATAAATTTGGAAATTTCAATAACAATACAATGATCAAAAAGTTAAGGACAATAATCTTTTCATCCAAATTGAAATTATTTTCTCAACTTAAAAGAATTTATTGAGCAAATGGGCTTGGACACAAGTAATAAATTAACATATTTCTGATAATTTACAAATGTACAATATAGTTCCAAGAGAAGTATCAATCATTTATTACCTACTGCATGGTAATGGTGAGGATAGACTCGAATATCTAGCCCAGGGATTTCAAATGATGAGTTTGATTTCATGCTCAAGCTCAAATTTAATATGTGGATTCGTGAACAATACCATTAGTTGAGCATCGCCTTGAATAATGTAATATAAATTAGTATAATATGAATGCTGAATAGCTTAATATTATGTTTCTTGTATTCTTGCTAATTCAATTGAATTTGTTTATCCTGGTGGTTGATACTGTATTACAGTAACAGAATAATATAATTAATTGACTCAGTAGAGCTTGAGATTCTGGCATTGAGTATTTCACCAACCTGAAAGAATTTGACGAGAGTCACTGAAACAAATAATATTAAAAAAAATTACATGTACTGACAAATATCTTCTGACTGCTCATGTGATTCTTTGGTATATAAGCTCAGTACATTTGATTGGTCCACAAATAGGTTACTGAGCAGTCCAAGGCCAATCTGTGCTGCATCCAGCGAATAGAAAATTATGTAGCCAAACATATATACAAAACTAAAATTGGCACCAAGATTTATGATGGTTTTTTTCGAGCAAGATTTCATGCTCAACTCAATTTCTTTTCCCTCACAAATCCCCACATAAAATTTGAGCTTGAGCATGAAATTCTACTCGGATCGTTTTGCAATAGCATGGAATATTGAATTAATATTTGTGTTAGTCATTCTCCAACAATACAGTTGAAATAGCATCCAAATACCACAAGTCATGGAAAATTAAATGCCCATTGATAAAGCACAACACGTCAGTCAGGCAGTCATATCTAGCATATTATTATTTAAGCTTAGCAACGGATGATAATTATTTCCAATAATTCATTTCTGGAGTGTTAAATATACACATGGAAATACTGAAATAGATGTACATAATCCTGACTAAATGCTGAAACTAATACCAGATGTACTGAAATGAACTTCCATAAAAGTATCTATAACAGATCTAACGGATTATTAATAAAGGTATGCTGAATAGTGCAGTGGTAGAGAGACTACAAATCTCAAGATACGAGTTCGATTCCGGTCTGAATTACTCCCACTCATATCACGCCATCACCTGTCGCAAAAGTATGTTCTTTCATTTTTCAATGAACAAAATCCAAGTTTGAAATAGAAACCTATCCATCACATGTGCACCCACTCACACTCTGACAATCAGCTTGCATTTTACTAATGTCAACAAATCTTGTTAAAAATGTACACATGGGAAACGAGGCATAATATGGTGGCCCCATATGATGAGTAAGAACAACTAATGGTAACGCACAAATGTAATAAGTATGGTGTCTGATTGGTACAAAGCTACGGCAAGGATGCCTGTCAAACAGTACATCGACACATGACACTCTTCTCCGAGCTGTTAAACCGTGTTAAAGACTACATAGTAACCATCGGTAACAGATCGGAGACCAGCAGGCTGGTGTCTTGCATGTTTGTTCGGAGAAATAGTTTAAAAAAAAATAAAAATAGAAACGTTTAAATTCATGTGGATAAATTCTTTTTTTTTGAAAAGTCTTAACAGCTATTAGGTTGTATAAAATATTTGTTCAGTGAATGCACTGGCTATCCTGAATGATGTTGACTCTTGACTTCTGGCCACAATTTCACAAAACAAACTTGAGTTTGAGATTTTGCTTGGATCATATTTCCCCCACTGACTCAGTAGTGTAATTTGAGTAGAAACTAAAACTATACTACAGTTACAGCACTGAGCTAAATGGGAGGAATCTCAGCTGAGTAAAATCTCAAACTCAAGTTTGTTTAGAGAAATCGATGGCCCGACGCCAAAGATACTTCTGAAACGACCATGTTAATCTCCTGAGGGTGCGATTTGGCTCTTCTGAAAAACAGAAGACGCTTAGAAGATAGCGCTCATCTTCCAATCAATATCAGGAAGACAGTCTTACGAAAAAAAAAAAGAAAAGTACTAACAAAACAGTGGGAAGATAACTCTTCCTCTTCTTGGAGATCAGTTATCGCACTACCCTCAGGAGATGGTTGAGGGAGAGGATGTGTCACTATCATAATACAGGTGTCACTAACAATCATAATACAGGTGTCACTAACAATGTCATTCTCTGGTGGCAACTCCCAATGAAGGGAAAATTAAAACTTCCGTAATCATTGTGTTGTTCACATCTTCATTCGGTTTGAATCTAGGACTCTTAACCTTCTCCCTGCTGCAGGAAACCGGAGATGCCCTAAACAGTAGTGTGTGTGCATAATCCAGCAGGGAGAGAGTTAATAATGGTCATCTGCAGATGGTGTTATTATCAGTTATCCTTGAATATTTTATCCCTTTTTTTTCAGTTGCAGAAATTATTAATAAAAGGGATCATAGTAAACCCGTTGAATAGTCCTTGTCCCCAGTTTCATGAAGATGTTTTAACTTAGTACTAAGCACAGTGAGACCCTGTTATAACGGACACTTCTGTTTTTCGTAAAATCTGACCAGTAAATGAAACAACTGGATCATCAGAGCAATCATACATCAAGTTAAAGGAAACCCGTATTGGTTAAAAGCTAACTGGTAAGCAGAGAAACAGTTATTATGTAATATTGCAGTCTAACTATAACTTGATTATGATAAAAATATTCTTTTGGACTTTCTACTTTCCTACTGATTCAAGAAGGCTTTTTAAAAAAACAAAAACATTTTTATCGACATGTGACATTTCAAAAGCCAACCTCCTAACTAGCTATGAAAACTTTGTGAAATGGTGGTAATTTGACCGCTTTTAATAATAATGTATATACCACCAACAGAATAATACCGAAGTTGTAACTGATTTAGAACATAACAGAATGAATTATGCAAGAGAAGAGAAAAGTAAAAAAATAATAATAATAATAAAAAATACAACATAAATAATAACTTTGCAGATGCTCGCAGGCAAACACACTTGATGTCTCTGTGAACACTGCACGCGATTTGTACTGTAGTGAAATATACATACATATATACATAGTACATATACATACAAAGTGCACCAGCATGCATTCCTGTCTACTTCCTGTCATTCAAAATACTTGTTTTCTTGGTCAAAGTCTTCATACACTATTAACTCTCTCCTTCCCACAAACAGCCCACATCCCCTCTCCTGCTAGTGTAGTTCACGACCTCCGGATTCCAACTTGCGTCTGAACAGATATATTTTTTAAAAAAAAAGAAAAGAAAAAATGAAGAGCAGAATCACCAACACTCACAACATTGAGTTTTACATTTCACATCACAGGCAGTGGGCCTCACAGTAATGGCTGCTGCTGAACGGGAAACTGATACAGTGATTGCTGTGGGATGCCCTCGTTGGCTGCCGTAAAACTACCGGGACCAGACTGGATGCTAGGTAGCTGGGTCAACATCTCGCTGCCGTTCGGCATCGGCTGCTGTGGTAAGCTGGCTGTGCTGGACACCATGCCGGATCCGGGAATTGACGAGTAGGCTACTGGGGCCATTTGATGTGGGACGCTGAAAGGAAAGCGGTGAAAATTAAAGGACAACTAAAATCGGCAGGATAATAAAATATTGTGTTCAACGATGTTGCTGAGGACAAATAAGCATTGTTGTTGATTTTCTTGTTTATTATTTCAATGTCGAAAAGCTTGCATGCATATTCAATAACACATCTTCGTTCGAAAGACTATGGAACATATTTCGGGAGTTAACTTTGTAGACTGACTGAGGAAAATAAAGCCATACATTGACAGAATGGTGCAATGCAAACCGAGTTAGGATGAAGGTTACTTCGTGACTGTAATACTTAGGATAAAATGTATTGACACTACATGCTTACTTGGAATATTGCGGGTGACTAGCGTTTTGTGAGAAGTTTTGTTGTGGAGGCATCGCTGGGCCTGGTGGTATCTGCCCAGCAGCCTGAGGGACTTGTCCTTGACCTGAGGGCCCGGGACCTGCGGCAACTTGACCTTGTGCCACCTGACCTTGACCTGATGGTATCTGCCCTTGTGGATACTGTGGCTGCCCAGGAATGTTGAACATCTAGCAATGCAGACAGTAACATGGCACTTCAGTATAATGATTAGTACAGCAGATGTTTCTAAGGATTTTGCAAAGCTCTTGTATCCATCCAGAAACCATAGCACTCACTCACAACCAACACACTAAGGCCTATCCTTGCCTTATAAAATATATGAACGTGTACAAAATGTTTGACAAATATGACACTGTCGCAGGAATGTTCTGTAACACAGGGCTACAGGGGCAAGTTAAATTGCACTGCGGCCAACCTATTTTTTTTAACAAATAGCACTTTTAGCACCATTGTGTAACTTGCTCTGACTAACCTGGTGGGCAAGTTAACTAAAAATGTTAGTTTAGAGCTCAAGCAAAGAGAGTGCTATGCTGTTGTAGTGGATACAAGAGGTTCTAAAAGGGTGCACAGGACAAATGAGCCTACAACTGATCCATTATCGTAGTGCTACAAGAGTTGTAATCCCATCTCATTATTACGACTGTCGTAGCACTACGATTGTTCTGTGGAACAGGCGCCAGAGTTATTATGGAGTTTAACAATGCAGGAATTTTTCACTTATTTGCAACAACAATACGTCTCGGCTTATCTAGGCCAACATAATTGTGTGTATACATCTGAACCTTAATCTACATCTGGACATACCAATGGTACATCTGGATGTACATGGGTCAACATCTGGACACATCTGGATCTACATATGTACGTAAGTAAAAAAAGTATAGAATATTTCACTAATATCAGTTTAGGGCAGTAGCGGGGAGCACTGGCTGGTACTTACAGACCAAGATGATATATGTATTGCCACTCTACAGACAGAGCATCCTATCAGTATCGCGTCAGAAATGTAACTTCTGCGAACCTTGATGCGAGGCAGGATTTGAACTCGGGAACTTTGGCTCTGAAGTCCAACGTTCTACCACTGTGCTACCACCTGCCTGGACGTAACTGGGCTGACATCTGGACACACCCCCTCCATACATTTTTTTTGTATTGGTGTTTAGAGTCGCTTTCTAGAATCTTTCACTAATATTGTCAGTTTAGGGCTACATCTGGACATATACCTGGGCTGGCATCTGAGCTGGGGGGGGCATCACTCCAGGTGCGTAGCCCTGCGTCCCTTTCATAGAGTAGCCGTAGCAGGGGTTCTCCCTCATCAGACTGTGGTACATCTGCAAGGCTTCCATCACCTTCTTGTTCAGATCCACCAGCTGGGCGTGTTTCCTACACACAACCAAGCATCAGCCTCCATATTATATATAAATGCATGTGAATAAACATAGCCCTCTACAGGGCTCTACGTTAATGTTTTGAGTCGCCGGTCCCGGTCCCTGTGCCCGTGCCCTATCAGACATGAAACCGTAGGTAAAGGGCTTGTTAATCTGGGCTAATTCACTTGTCCGCCTGTGGATCATACCTGTCCCAGACGATCCTTAATGTAATAACGAGTCCGAGTGATTATTTTTAACTTCATAGCAAGAATCTACCACCCATATGGGATGATTCAGTCATAATGAACATGGCAGATGTATTATTATGCAACATTTTAATGAAAAGTTGTTACTCACTATTTGCAGTGCTGTACTTTCGATTACAATGGTAGCAACGACAAAACTGCTGCATAGATAGAGATGAGAAAACTTGTGTGTAACATTGCAGCAGTTTCTTACAGTGACAAGGAGTAAGCAAAAATAATAATAATAATAATACTTACTTGTCAATTTTCTCTAGCTCAGTGTCGATTAATGGACCCATTGCTTTGCATTGTTCTGCAATATATGTAATAAATATTTTAATTTAATTTTACCACTCCAAGATGGCATTTTCAACTTTTGAAGAATGCTGAAAATTCTGAAATTAGCGTGATTTACCCTGAATGCAGTGTTATATTTAAAACAAAAAAGTTAAATGCTTTACATCACTGTGGGAATATCTGACCCACGACGTTGAGCATTACCTTCTAGGTTGAGTAACTCCTGCGAGTCTGGATGTGTTTCACCTGTGGGATCAGCATTCTGTATCAGTTGTAACGTCTCATCTATTTTACTCTGCAACACAGGGAAGTGAGTTTGGTTAGTTGGTTGATCTGGGGTTAAAGCCACTTTCAAGATTGTATTACTCATATCATGGCTTGCATGCATATGAAATGATCGACTAGTCTGGATATCTACCAGTTTTCTTAGTGCTATTTCATGTGGAATATTATGCCACACATAGAACATGGATATCCTACTCATACACATTATACTGACTTGGAGCCAACCAGGCCCCAAGATAACAAACCTGTCTTGAGTACGATTCCATGCGCAACTCAATATTTTGTTAATAAATCCCCATTTAAAATTTGAGTTTGAGCATGAACTCATGCTCCGAAAGTTTCGCAATCTTGGCCCCTGTCCTTGCTTTTCTCTTTACAACAAGCACAAAGAAGATTTACAAATACAGAACTTTAATAAACGACATAATAACTAATTATTGTCTATTTCCATCATTCTTTGCTGACCTCATCAATTTCCACCTCCTCTGGCAATGCTTCAACTGTTTTCACTTCAACTTGTTCGTTAAACTGGACAGATTTCTTATCAAGTTTGCCTGAAAACCAATACAAATCAATCAATGCATTTCATCTGGCAAACAGTTGTTCAATAAAATTATGACAGAACAATGTTGATAATATTCGATTAAAGGACATTTAGATTATCTCCCCTCTTTGTTAGTATACTTAGCCAGTGATATTTCTATTGTCAAAGACCTGCTGACAATGTGGGAAATCCCCTGATTCCCATCAAACTTGAACTTTTCCGCTGTCCTATGACCATCTAACACTGTGCGCCATTCTACTTCCATTTCCTTTATCAGGCTATTTGCAATAGTCGTGTTTTTAACACACAGAGCTGAGTATCACAAATCTATATTATATATCACAGCTTAATCTGTCTGGCTCAAAACTCCAAACGCTCCAACAACGCACTACCGAACAACAACATAATCCATTCCTAGAAAGTGTATTGGCACTCACTATCTTCAGGCTCCACTGTCAAGTCTGCTGTTACAAAGTTGGCAGGAAATAACCCATCTCCACGATGATTGAACCCCTTCCACCAGTTTGGATCACTGAAAAGAGGAGCGTTCTTACTTAGTGCCAGTCACAAGCATACCAGAACCTCAAATCACGGCTTCCCCGAGGCAGGTGCGATCTGACTCTTCTGAAGACGGAAGATACTTTGGAAATGACAGCGTTCATCTTCTGAGCATGTAATTTGACTTCCGAATACAGAAGACTCAGAAGATTATGCTGGACTTCCACTCGATATCTGGAATACCCAGATCTTCCGAAAACAGAAAAGTGCTAATCGAACGATCGGAAGGCAACTTCCTCTTCTGGAATACTGCTAATCTCACGACCCTCAGGTGAATACTAGTCTCTGCAGTTGAAAACATATTTTTTAAGACATTTGGAAAATTACAATTTATTGTGATTATTTTCGTTAAAGAACATGCCAATAGGATGAACCCAGTCTTAATCATACCTGTCATCCAATACACTGATCAGTTCTCCAGCCTTAAATGTCAGTTCATTGTCCTCTGCAGCTTCAAAGTCGTACAGTGCTCGAACCTAGAAGTCCAAACACAACACCAGTTATGCCAATACTACTGGAAAATCTGTGATTCAATATTCACTTGTGCCTAGAAAGTTAGAAAGTTTGTTTTACGTCACAGCGGGAATGCCTAGCAAGAAATAAGTGGTAAACCAAGTGTTCATTGTGAGTGGACAATGATGGAACTCATTGCAAAGCCCAAACCCTAAATTCAGATGATAATATTTGATTAATTGAAGTAGTGCTTTATGTCGCAGCGGGAATATTTAAGACATAGAGGACCGAGAGAATTGGTGAATTACAGTTTTCAATCAAAGGATTTCTTATGGACTTTGCAATGCCAAATTATTCATTCCATGCAGATTAGAAAGTCAGATTTCAAGGAGATACTGTAAGAATACATATACAAATATATATACATATATATTTTCTTTTTTAAATAGATAAATGGATTAGCAAATGGCAAATGTAAATTTACACGAGTCCAATAACATCATCACCACTTCCCACCCCGTATCATGACCATTGTTTTTCCTCAATACATGATGTCATAGTGGACAAGACTGACCAATGGAATTACGGAATTTTCTTAAACCAATCAATCGGCAAAGCTGTGTAATACACTTGGAAGACTGCACACTATCTCCACACACATATGGGCAACATAAACACCGTACCTTTCGGGCTTCTCTTGGTCTGGGGGTGGCATACACGGCCGACGTCCCCGCCCCGGGGGACATGCTGAAGCTTGTGGGGTACAGACTGGTGGATTTGGAGCCTTTGTCCGTTTCTTGCAGGGACAAGGCAATAGCTGAAGAACAAGACACTGGGAGTCAGTGGACCAGAAAGACAAGATACTAAGTACATTATCCCCTCGATATAACGCTGAATTTCGGGTCCATGACTTACCCCCCGCTTTATACAATAGTACAGGTAAATAACAAAAATAAAATTGGATCCACATCTGACCCAGCCTTATATCCAAATCAGCTGTGTATCGAACAGTGTTATATCGAGGGGACACTGTACCACCTGCCTAGTACACATGATCCACACATACCAGTGCTAAAACCTCATTAGATGGTCAGCCATGTACTAGAGATAAACTAAATAAAAATCAAATTATCAATGGAAACTGACATTTTTTTAAAACTTAAACATGATAAAACCAAATATGGAATTAAACTTGCAGATAGATAGTCCCTCTCAAAATATATAAAGCATTGAGAGGCCACATGGTAGAGAAAAAATATGCATGGGTCATGCTAATTATAAATACTGTAAAAGACTTATATTACACGCGGACTTATATTACATGCTTTACGCGCAAAGGTAATTTGCGCGAAATCAAAGTCCACGCGGAAACTGAAGCCCTAAACTTTGCTCATTGATTGAAGCGTCAGTAATAGACCTAATGTTCGATGACGCCAACAC
>JAUTBQ010176844.1:0-11282 GCA_032361185.1 Lepetodrilus ovalis
ATACATCAAAGACAATATCATTCTTTGTCATGACAAAAAATTATTATAAAATATGAAATTTATTATAAATATCAAGTTTTGGGGGACTTAGTATACCAGGAAATAACAACTTTGGGGTGTACAAATCAAATGTAAATAGTCTCAGACTGAAATTCGTGTGGTCATTATCTAGGTCAATCAACCGTGATTGTATGCCTTTAATACATGCCTCTCGTGCACTTATGAGAGGACTATGGTCTCATAGTGGATAAGAGAGCTTCAAGAAACGATAACCAGACATGTTATTATGAGAACAGTGTTGTAAAGGATATTGTTTCACGAAGATCTCTTATCTGCATCGAGGACAAAAGCACTCTCATAGCGACCTCTTACACACGGGGGTCGTGCACTTACAAGTGTGCTATGGTCTAAAAGTGGGTAAGACTGCTTCGTGAAGCAGTACCTTATGTCCACGACATGTGCCATGATTCGAGATAACCCGTGATTTATACAACCTGTGAGAAACGCACGCCTGGCGAAGAGTTTTCCTAACCGTGTAGGGTAGATATGTTGGAAACTCCTTGGGAGCAATGTTTTTAATACATTTCCAGTCATATTTGTATATATTTTTTAAGGTTTTATTTCAACAAGCAACAGTGCTATGCATTTCTACCTTTTGGGCTTAATGCAATATAAATACTGTAAATCATAAAATATTAGTGTCATTTAACTTTAGCATCCGGTGGATTATCAATCTATTAGCGCCATAAAATGTTAACAAGCTTGTCCATATGCCTACATCTACGGAATACTCTATAAAAAATATTGGCAAATTAAATGTTAACGTCTAAGAGCCACTCTTTACGTTCGTTAAAATTTGTATGCTCTAAAAAAAAATGATTTACAGTATACTAAAAATGAATTCTACCAGTCATTATTGTAGTTGTAAATGTTTTCATCAATTATCACGATACTTAACGTCTCAGGATCTACTGGGGTGGACAGGAAGGACATCTAGTCTAGCTGGCAGTCAAAAGGTGAAAAGTTTTAGTATTTCCAAAGATGTGATGGTCAGCCAACCGGTGTTGAGAGTGTGGGTAGAGAACGTGGGGTGTGGTGGTTAGGGAAGGTGGGGTGTGGTGGGTAGAGAAGGTGGGGTGTGGTGAGTAGGGAGGGTGGGGTGTGGTGAGTAGGGAGGGTGGGGTGTAGGTTTTGTGGATGGCAGAATTAACCTCTTTCATGTTAGCAGAAACTGCAGATGTGCTTAATCCAATAACAATCGCACATTCCCCAGATTAGTAGATTTTTTTCTTCTAAGTTGAAATGTATGTGTGCATTGAATGTATAAATACTGCAAACCATAGAACTTTAAGGAGTTTCCTTTGCTCAATCTTGCTGCCTGCTGTCTGATTCAGTTCATTTTAATGTCGAACTTCCCTTAAAGGTTCGTCGCAAATGGGTGAAAGATTCCCGCAGGGACATTAAACTCCATATTCACTCACTCACCCTTAAAGGTATCAGAAATTCAGCTGATAATATAAGTTGTCAACCGGTCTCGAGGGGTATATGGGCTGATGTACCGCCTATGTGGGTTTATGTACCCAGAGCCTGCAGTACATCAACCCATATACCCCGAGGGACCGGTTGACAACGAATTTATCTTACCGAACACCAATTTGTTTTCACATAACTAATATATTTCAAAAGTTCGGTACTAGCAGCTAGGTAGTCATTCACACATTCTGGTTAGATGCTTTGTTCATTGTGACGTCATAGTTAAACCTGGCTCCCTATAAGTGCTAAGCTCAGGCGTAGCACAACAACAAGTAAAAATTAGTCAAAACTTATTCCCCGCTACAGCGGTGAACTTTTAAAATAATTGCCCTCGCTTTGGTCTCGGGACATACAATCAATTTCAGCTTGTAAAAACCTATATGCCCCGGAAATCATGCTGGTAACAAATTTATCCAAAATTGTAACACTTTTAAGTCGATAAATTTGCTAATATTCATGCCCAAATACCTTTCTAACATGCAAGTCAAAGGCTTTTGCAATGACGTCACATGTCACAACTTGTATCAGTGCCCAAACCAGGGTGTAACACTTTTTACAGGACTTCTCTCAACCAATCAAATCGTTAGAATTGTCGCATATTTTGGATATGAACAGATACTGCTACTACAATATTGAGTGTTTTGTAATGTAATACATTCACTTCCGACTTTAGCTTGTTCACTTCTATCGCCACCTTTCCTGCTAGGAAATATCAAACAACAAGCTGATTAGAACAGATACTACAGTATTGAGAGTGTTTTAATGTATACTATTGTGATGTTTGGATTTGAATTTATATCCATGACATATTGCTGTAGAAATAATTGTACATGTATTATATTTTGAGGCATTTCATATTTGATACGTGATTTTTACATAATTTGTTTCATGTGTGGATGAATACAGATAATAGTTGCACAAAAGATAATAGTATGACCACATGCATGTATGAATGTGGAATATATATCTATAAAGTTACTAGTCTAGAGATTAGCAGTTGTAGTTTGTATCCTTGATACAACCACTGGATAATGGAACCCACACGATATATTTATGAATCATACCGGTACGTGTCCCATAGATGTTAGTAATCATGTTTGTGCAATTTCCTTCCTGATGAGAAGACTGCTTATAAATGCAAATAATTTAGTTAATTATTTTTTTTAAAGAAATCATTACATTGTATCATTTTGGTTGGTCTTCATTTTTCATAAATTTATTCTCTTCAAGAAGAAAATTGCACATGTACAATGTTTCAAAATACCGTAAGAAAATTACACGTGGAACATTTCTAAAGAAGAAATTAGCACAAATACTACATCTTGCTAAGTATACTAAGAGAAGATAACACTAGGGATAGAAACTAACTTTAAGATGTCCTGGCCTGAATAGTGATACAAATACCAATTGTTATGAATTTCTACTCACCTTTAGGATACATTTAGCATTGGGAGAAATGGCCTGGGTGAGTGTAATTGCGAACCCTGTAACACAGTTTGTGGTTCTTACCACAAGCATTAATGACTGGTCAACTTGAAGAATGTTAACCCTCTCCCTGCTGCAGGCAACTGGAGATGACCTATGTAGCTGTCTGTGTGCATAATCTACAGGGAGAGGGTTAATACATGTGTGTCAGAGTGGTCTAAATGCAGCAGGATATTCAGTCTGCTAGTACCACCAGCCAGTGAAAATCTGGCCAAGTTCAATCATGACATGTAGCATACAAAAACAAGCCAGCCATGATATGAGTAAAATAATCTTGAATGCAGCTCTATATCCTAATTCAACCAGCCAATCTTGCCCAAACATTATAATATGAACAGATAATTTTCAATATCCAAATAAACATCCCACACCACTGCCACCAATTTTGTAACGGGACTGGGGTTGTAAAAGGAAGATGCCCCTGACAATATAAATACAAACCAATGTCTGTCACACTACGAGGGGTTTCGCCTGTTGAAAATTATTAGGAATTTGATTGGTTCATATTTTTGTTAGCTGATGGGTGCAGGTGCAAAACAGCAACATCCAAAATGGCTCATGATATTGACAAAAAAACGAATATTGAATTGGCGAAAACGGTATCAAATCGATAGGTAGGAAACGGTACCTTGACTTATATTTTAAGGACATAAAGGTCTACTGTTTGGAATTTAGATGATATCAATCGTTAACTGATAGCTTCGAAATTGAATATTGTGCACCGTTTTGGATGTTGCTGATTTGCACCTTCACCCATTGAACCAATAAAATTCTGTATAATGCTGAACACACGAAAACCCTCGTAGTGTGACAGCGTGTAACACAGACTGTTGTGTTCTCGCTGTCAGGAGAGCATGGTCTACAGCAGGAGGAAACCTTCAGCTATTCACAGTTTACTTGCGAGCACCAACTCATACATCCTCGGAACTCAGACCAGTATGCTCAGTGTAATGTGGATGTTAAGTCGGCATAATGGTCTGTATTTCGAGGATGTATCTGGTACCATGCATTGCAACAGACAATTGTGACTTCAACTGGGAACAAGACCTAGGTCTGATGGCTGCCGGACCCAAGCCACATCTAGGGCAAATACATCTGACTCCTTGACCAATACATCAGTGGATTTCTGCAGAAAATTGCTATTACCTGTGATACTGACAAGCCAAAACAAAATCCTGCCAGGTTTCTTGGTTAATAAAACTGACAAAGCCTTGGTATATGATTGTGGAACAAGCAGATGAAGATCTCTTCGAAGCCCGTAGAGCTATCTCTTACCTGACAGCCTGACAGATCTTGGCTTTGTATTGCTGGATGGGGCATTGTGGGATGGTGGGTATGTGGGCACACGCTGCCACGTCACACGAGATCGTTTCATCGCAACCCTGGTAACTGTTCACCGGTCAAGGAACGCTAACCGTCCAATTAATATATTGTATATTCATATACATACAGTGCCCCCTCGATATAACACGTTCCGATGTACTGCGGGTTTGGATATAACGCGAGGTCAGACGTGGATCCCATTTTAATTTTCGTTATTTCCCTGTAATATCGTATGAAGCGGGTACTATAACATTGGGGGTATATCATGGACCCCCAACTTCAGCGTTATATCGAGGGGACACTGTATTTGTATCTACTGTAGTCAGGCAGTGACTATGGAATCTAACGTTGCTGTGGGAATCTTTCACCCATATTTACTGGAATAAAATCATTAGAAAAAAATATTAATAAAATATTGATTCAATTATGTATTTACTTATTGTTCAACGCCATTGTAACCATTTAATAGAACAAAGATTTTGTTTACCTTATAAATCAAGCTCTTCATAATTGCCAAGTACACGTCCAATATTAACATATCCACAAATATTTGCCAAAACAAATAGAAAAGTCTACGAGACGTAATGACAATGGTATATAACATGCGTATTGATGTCAAACTGTGAATAATTCATCGTTGCTACGATATCAGTTTTAATAAGAGAACTAAACAACCACTGATCGCATTATTTTATTATAAGTGACTTATTGTTTAAATCGCAGCGGGAATCTTTCACACATTATACACAACAGTTCCTTATGGAAGCATGAGGTCATGGCAAGTGAGTAAATATGGAGTTTAACGTCGCTGCGGGAATCTTTCGCCCATTTGCAACAAGCAAGATCATGGAACTGATGCTGGATTAGATGCTAGTCACCATAAGAACATGGGATAGAAGAACTGGACACAGTGACTTCTGTAAATGTCCGAAGCACTCGTAGATGCCTTTAACCCTCTCCCTGCTGGATTAGCCACCATACCTATCCTTAGGGCAAGTCTGGTTGCCTCCAGCATGGAGAGGGTTAAGAGGACCAGTCCCCATGTTCCACAGAACGATGTGTAGCGTTACGAGATTCGTTACGAGAGTCGTTACGTTATGTTGATGTATGGGAGACTCTTGTAGACCTATGACAATTCTGAGGAACAAGCCACTGTCCCCAAAATTATGAAACTTTTTGAGCTTGATTTCATGCTCAAGCTCAAATTTAATATGAGGATTTGTGAACATGAGGTGAGCATAAAATCAAACTCAATTTTTTACTGTAATGTGGGTTACCAGATTTCAAGATACAGGTCAGGGGGTCTATTCACCAGACCCAGACTTAAATCCCAGACTCGGACCCAACTTTCAGTAATTTGATTAGCTCACATGATTAGAGTTAGGGGTTAAGGATATGAAAAAATATATTATTAATAGTTTTGGGTCATGTGAACCAATCGGATTGGCAGGAATTGGGTCCGGGTCCGGTGAATATACCGAAAGTCCGGGTCCAGCTCCTGTGACTAGTTCTCACTGAAGACGCAATGGTAGGTACAATGTGTGTAAGGATACAGGTCTATGAAGGCCTGCGCCAGGTCTTCTGACTTCATGAACCACTGATGCATGAGGTAGAAGACCCTGGCATACTCCTCTTGGCGTTCGCACGGCCCTTCGGCACCTGAAACACATGGGGAACCTTTTACAGACAATTACAAAATTACAACTGAGTCCAACTAGGCATATTCGTAATTTTATAGTTGTAATTTTGGAAAATATATCATTTTTTTATATTATTTATTATTTTTAATGTTATGTATTAATGTGTAAAACAATCAGAGGGTTTGAATTAACAGGAGAATTACTTTAAGTTGCAAGGCCCAAATATTTTCTTTATTTTCTTTTTTAATTAATTGTTTTTGGTAATGGGTTTAGAGTTGCTTTCTAGAATCTTTCACTAACATCACAACTTGTCAGTTTAAGCCCGCCCGAATATTAAAGGCTGCCATGGGAGTTATCTCCCATGGGTCAGGAGTGCAGTCAAGACAGGCAGGGGGGTCACTCTACTCACTGAAGACTTCCACGCAGAGTTGGATGAGTCGCTCGGGTGTGGCGGCGCGGATGTTGACGCCGGGGAGCACCGGTCGGTCCTCCTCCATCAGAGCCGCGCCCCCCAGGAGGTCGACGCCCAGCATTGGCGGCCACAGACCACGCTGCAGAGACGGGCAGCTCGGGCGCGGCACACGCCACTCGGATCACTAACGCCGGAGGTGCACTGCAAAAGTGGAAGAGACGGTTGTACGGTAAAGGGAGACAACTTGGAAAAGTCTATAGTATTGCTATAGCTTCTAAAGTACTACTATACATCCCTCTCAAAGTCAGCCACTAAGGTGCACTGTAGTTAACATCCTGAGTGAAATAAAGTTCTGTTCAGTTCAGAATAAATCACAGATTTCTGCACAGCCATATAAAATAGCCATGTCTGCAAAAAAATAAAATAATCTGAGGTACACTGCAAAAGGACACTGCAAACAAAAAATGCCTGCAATGAAAACAACTTATAAGGGGAGACAATTTGATAAAAAAAAAAAAAATGATGGACACGATTTTTGGAATTACTGGCACGAGTACACAACTTGGGGAAAAAGACACCAACGTAATTTCTGTAAACTGATAAGAGCATACAAGCTGAAAAAGGATGGAAATAATTCTCGGAATCACTGATGATGGAAGACATCCTGAAAACGGATGGGTATAATATATAAATACCAAACAAACAAAACCCCTTTAAATGTAAACATTAAATCTCACCACTGACTACAACTAAGTTTTGTGTATACAAATGACATTTAAAGAAATTAATGCAGACTGGTAAAGCTTTTTTTTTTTATACAGTGTCCCCTCGATATAACGCTGAAGTTGGGGGTCCATGACATATACGATAGTACAGGTAAATAACAAAAATAAAAATGGATCCACTTCTGACCCAGCCTTATATCCAAATCCGCTGTGTATCGAACCGTGTTATATCTAGGGGACACTGTACTAATGACACTGATGACAACAGCTCAAAACATGTTGTCAATGCTGATATTGAGGACACAGAGCTCTGCTACTGTTATATTTCATTGTTCTTGGAGGAACGAAATCCATTCTTTTCCACACTGCATGGCACATAAAATAATTAATCGCTATGTAGTATAAGGATTACTTTTATTCTAGAATACAAAAGTCAAACGTAAACAAAAACATGCATTTTTGTCTTACCAACCTTGAAATTAGGATTCATGCGATACAATATATATTTATTTTACGAGACCTGGATTGACTTCCTTGTCTGATTGGCCAAGTTAAAATAAGACTGTTGGAAGAGTCACTACAGATATGAAAACACCAGGAAGTAATACATAGATATGCTTATCACTTGACGCCAATGTCTGTATGCGTCACAAAAAAATATTCAATGTCAACAAAGCTCTGTTCATGATGATGCAATATTGGTTTCATTGTGATCCAGACATATTCCCTGGGAAATGACTGTGTTACACCAGTACAATACATTTCTTACCTGGTCTGCCTGGGAATATAATACCTGTGTACGCACTAACAGCAACACTACCTCTTTTCCTCTAGGAGGTGACAACAGAATGGATGATTTACTTTGTGGAAAATATCCTCAGTATTCAATGGATTAAATAGTAAGCAATTATAAGTACTATCCAGAAATATCTAGCTTAAAAGTTAAATTGGCAAAGTGTTATAATATGTGTTATTGAAATGTGATATAACATACTATTATTATTACATGTTCTACTCATAGATTACATAAGACTGACATTATTGAAAAGGGTATCAAACTCATTTCTTCTATTGTCCCTTAAAATGTCTCCTTCAGTCCTTAAAACTTTTCCTTTTGTTGTCACCTAAATCAAAGACTTGAAACTTAATAGAAATAACAACTTTAAAATTAAATTTATGACCCGCTGTTACAATTATTGCTACTCATGTCCAATTAATAAATATTACAATATTGACAACTAGGTAAAACAAATGTATATATTATCAGGTAAAACTTTGCCTGGCCACTAATTAGGTCAACTATCTTTGATTGTAGGCATTTACATATTGCATATACATCATTAGAAATGAAATCTGAACGTCTCCATTGCATTTCGCAATAAAAACTAAACTATTATTCCACATATTTCTATACTTTTAACATGCCAAGGACACTTGTCACATTTCTATCAATTAATTGCCATCATCAATCAACTCCTGAAATTACGAAACTTTCTCGAGTACGATTTTATGCTCAACACAAAGTGTTGTACAACAAATCGCCATATATAATTGAAGTTTGAGCATGAAATCACGGTGAAAACCTTTTCGTGATCTCGGGGGGCCCCAGACATCAAAAGCTATTTTCTATGTCCTATCCCCAATGTGTTACACGGACAGAACAATGCCTGCTTGCCTTGTTATTACACCTGTTAAACACACCTTCCTATTGTCTTCAGAACACATACAGCGATACCCTCCACGCTGGAACTCGGCATATAAACATGTGTCTGCCCTCTAAAACCTAGCATTAACCTGGTCTCCTTTCTCCTGATAATCTCCACTTCGGGGCACCCGATAGCATCTGATACACGCACCTTGGGGACAGCCGTCGGTGACATGCAATAATGCAATTTACCTGTCTACGAGCGATAGCTACATGTACTGAGACAGTGGAAGGGTCAGTGTTCACGGGGAAAAGACGCATCATACTCGTGCAGTACGATGATGCCACTGTCCCATACGCATTCCATATCACTCGAAATCACCGCCCCGCCCATATCATATGCTCCGGAATTAAAGCCGTAGTTTTTAACAAAATAAAAAAAAGAGTTAATCAATGTTTGTTGTTGTTCCGCATGCAACGTGGTCATGATGTTAACCTGTCTGACTTTTGGTCACGGGTGCACGGAGAGACATCAAAGAATGTTTACAT
This sequence comes from Lepetodrilus ovalis, assembly GCA_032361185.1. Classification (NCBI taxonomy): domain Eukaryota; kingdom Metazoa; phylum Mollusca; class Gastropoda; order Lepetellida; family Lepetodrilidae; genus Lepetodrilus; species Lepetodrilus ovalis. The sequence goes on from JAUTBQ010176844.1 coordinate 9,313, forward strand.
GTAGGCATGATGATGTTGTTTTATTTGTGGCATGACCTGCATGGTAACTATCTTTAAAGTCTGCAAAAGCGTGTGACTTTACATGCTGAAAATAGGCTTGTTATCACTGGTTATCTATGTGGAAAGTACAGTAGGGTGGGGTGGGGTGGGGTGGGGTTAGGGGTGGGGTGGTTGGTTGGCACCACAGATGTGATCGCACTGCTGGCCACATGCACACACTGGCTGACTGACAGCAATAATTTAACCCTCTCCCTGCTGCAGGCAACCCAGAGATGCCCTAAAGAGCTGTGTTTGTGCATAATCCAGCTGGGTGAGGGTTAAGCACACAAGTAATTTATTACTTTCATACATTGTCATTATGTACCATTTATTATTTTCATGCACTGCCATGTTATTTTTAAAATCACTTATCTTTCTTAAAGTCAACTATACATGTATTACAGTGTCCCCTCGATATAACGCTCAATTTGCGGTCCATGACATACCCCCAGCCTTATAGTACCAGCCTTATATAATAGTACAGGTAAATAACAACAAATAAAAATGGGATCCACATCTGACCCAGCCTTATATCTGAATCCGCTCTGTATCAAACAGTGTTATATCGAGGGGGCACTATATATATATTTTTTTTATTCTTTATGGTTTACAACATCTATGACATCTTGTCACAACTGTACTATGTCTTCAGACAAGCCCAAGCCACCCAAAGGTCCTATCACGGCCTCCGAGATCGACGGCGACTCCATGGTGCTCAGCTGGCAGGTACCGGCGGACGACGGCGGGGAGCCCATCGCCAACTACATCGTGGAGAAGCGGAAGGCGGGCACCAACCGCTGGCAGAAAGTCAGCAGCTTCGTGTCCAGTCCCAAGTGTACGGTCCGGAACCTGGAGCCGGGACAGAAGTACGAGTTCCGCGTGATGGCGGAGAACACACAGGGAGTCAGCGACGCTCTGGAAACAGATGAGGCCATTCTGGCCAAGCTGCCGTTCGGTACAATATTTATGATTTCTAGTACTGTCGCATACTTCATCCTAGTGTGTTATTAGATAAACAGGGTGATTTTGTTTAAATAATCAAAGTTTCTCAAGTTTTTATTTATGCATTGATCCATAGTCACATCTGATATATTAAATCACACTTAATAATCTGAAATCACTCAATATATAGCCTTGTGAAAACGCGACTCAATAGTAGCTGTTAAGTAACACATTCCTCTCTTTCTCACCAATCAAAACAGTCCCTGGTATCACACAGATATTGAGACTGAATCCAGCTGGCAGATCACGGCATACAATGTCGATACAATGTCGAAAATATGTTGGTTTTACATCACAACATCACTGATGTTGTTTCAACGTCAATTTGACATCTTATCGGCATCATATGCCCCAATGCACTGGCTGGAAAGAAAGCAATGTTGATACAAAATCATGAAATCAACCTTTCATTGACATAGAATTAATGTCATAGATGTCACAATAAAACGTAGCTAAGGAAGTCACGTGATCTGTCATTTCTTGCAGACCCTCCTGGTTCCCCGAGCTGTCCAAAGTGTGTGACAACCACGGAAGATTCCATCACACTCTCCTGGAATCCCCCCAAGCGTGACGGCGGGGCGGAGATCCTGGGCTACCAGGTGGAGAAGAGAGAAAAGGGAGATAACAAGTGGACCAAGTAAGTTGACAGGGTTGTGATGTAATGAATCAGCACATTAGCACGTTATTTTTGTCACTACCGGTATAAATTAATGATTATCATTATTATTATTATTTTTATATTATTTTTTATTGTTTTATTTTTATTATTATTATTATTATTATTATTGTTATTATTATTTTATTATTATTATTACATGTATTATTATTATTATTATTATTATTATTATTATTATTATTTCTTATTTCTTACTTCTCATTTTCATTCTCACTCTTCTTCTTCTTCTTCTTCTTATTATTATTATTATTAT
>JAUTBQ010176855.1:0-11282 GCA_032361185.1 Lepetodrilus ovalis
ATGTATGTCAAGTGAATGTACTTTGTAGTTGTAGCTAAGAACTAGTAAAAAACGGCCATAAATATATGTGATAGTATGCCTTTAAACTTCAAATGACTGACAGAGAAATGTGTAGGCTTATTTGTTTAACCGATTTATTTTTAACATCGTTTTGGTCAAAGTAACTATTATCCTCTCCAGTACAGTGACTGTGATGTACGGAATCTCAAAAAGCATCTATCTATATTACTCCAAACGTCCGACTCGTGCAAAGGTCATAGACTAGGGCTACCACTTTGGCACGTGACCTGACCACGTGACCGGGTCTCGGCGTGCGATGTAGATTCGGTTCGGTAAGTATCCCTGTGTGTAGGACTCTTTAACGACCATCCTAGGTGGCGCCAAGTGAACCTGATGACGTCATTTCATCCCTTCTCGGAACCATTCCGGTGTTGACCCTAACTGTGTAGAGGTCCCCCGAACAGCTCACGCACGCTGCACCAAAATGACAATTTCATTAGGTTGTATCAATATTTTAAGTGGCACATGCTGTCAAATTTGCCACACACGAAACCTAATAGAGACCGTACTTACCCTCGCGGAAGTGGACGAAACACTCGGAAAAATGTTTATGTAAATCGATCTAGGCGAAAGAGGTGCTTGAAAGTAATGTAGGAATTGGTACTCCTCATTTGGGATGGCTTGATGTCGTCTAGGAAGGACAGATGAACGCCCAAGAAATTAAACTAGTTCGTGCAACATCTCATTTCGATGTAAACAATGCGTTGTTGGTCCCGTGGGATATCGTAAGTTAGATTTTTCGCTGCCATATGTACACGATACAGCCCCCTTAGCGCATCTAATAGATGAAAATGTCAAAAATGAACTCCAGCCACTATTGTTGGCAATATCAACAAAAGGTTTTCAACAATACAAAGGTCGTAATCCATAGAGTTCGTGATCGCTAATTTAATTAACATCGCGAATTACCAAATACTATCATCTGGCCAAGTATTTTGACCGCTTTGACCGAGAGTTAAGTCCCAGTAGCGGGGCTCTGCCCGGAGTTAAGGGACAATATACCCCATGGGATTCCATCCGGAGTAATCAAAAGTGGCTCGAAGTAGCATGTAACGCTAGACAAATAGCACTCTAACAAATGACAAGCCATCCGACTCTCGGAGAACACATTTGATTACAATTATTGCGATACAGATTAATTTATTGCAGGAGCAGGTAAATAAGGCTAAAGTACCATATCACCTTAGGAAGGGGATAATTATTATGATTAAAGGGGGATTTGGGATCGAATCACGCAAGGTTCAGACAAAGGGTTACACCGGTCCCGACTACGGCGGTTACCGTGACGTGATGTGAAGGTCCACCTGGGATAGATTCAGCATTATACACGCTACCGCAACACCAGTCATCTTTTTGATGCCTGCGGAATAATGATCAGGGTTAACATATTATACACAATGTTGTCAAATGATGAGGTTTTGTGATGGGATGATGTTATAATGACGTTACGCTTGGATACATACAAAACTCTACAATCAGAGGTTTTCGCTGAATTACCATTTTCATTTTTAATTTGTTTATGATTACATATTGTAAATACATTTAACTAACGAAACTAACAAATGAAAATACTCTGTCAATTGTGATTATTTTGGGAATAATTGGAGAAACCACAATGACAACCTGCTTAGTGGTCAATTAGGAAATAGAAAGCAATTATTCCATATTATTAAGTTTCTCATGTTGTAAACATCAGCTAATATATGACGTACTCCATGATGACACGCTTATATTAAATCCTGTCTAAGAAGTTTATGAGTGACATTTCCTGAAACATCTGCAGCTGTGCACTGGCCTATGTAATGACAAAGTCTGAGTTGATATATAAAAATACAATAAAATAACCGATACATGAAATTTACACATGCAATATTGTAGGAAGATGACAATAACATTCCTTGTTATCATATGCACGTAGACAACAACTCATTATATATAAATAATTAAGTTCATGTACCATGTTTGTTTGTACCTAAATTAGTTAAATTCCTGTAGTAAGGATATTTGCCATAAATGTTTTCTTTAAAATAATAACGAACGGACTCAATCCGAAGACCGCATTTAAGCATGGGGAAGTTTTGTTCAATACGAGAATCAATGAGAGAAAACGATAGTTAACGGGATGTTGGAAACCAATGTGATATTACATAAAATAATATCAAAATTTAATTTGTTCTGTTTGTGGCGTCTTACTTATATGTATAGACTTAGAACGTGAGCAGCCTTTTAGACATTTGGAGATATTTCATAAACCAACAGTTATAGTTGAGAAAGGCTTCATATATGTGTACAATGTCGTCACCCTAGGCCACCGAGTTCGTCTACGTAATCTGTATATACATGTATAAGTATCGAAGGTGATTAATTCATTGTTGAATATAATACGAATGTTTTTATCATTTCACAAGTAGGCACATTATACCACAAATACACACCGGCTTTCTTAATTTGCTTATAATTATGCGCTTAATAATGCTGTGTTGATTGACTTGTTCAGCCGTTGATTGTAGGCATACACAAACTGCATTTCATTGCAACGTATGCATGCCACACCGATAAGCAATTAATTCATGCATCCACCACAATATACGTACACACACACATTTAATTTTAACATTCATATCCGGTATAAAAATATGTAAATTCTCATGTTTCCCAAATATCACATTCACGTCTATAGCTGGTTCTTGCGCATAACTATGTGAATGTATGGGTGTTGTTTATTGCATTTTATTACTGTAGTTGTTTTCGTCGCGTGTTAACTTCATTAAAAACATACCAAGCCGCATTGATAAAATAGCTTATTTGTGAGATGTCGCAAAAAGTAAAGAAATTAGTGTATCCAGACAATGGTATTTATGTTGGGATATTTTATGCGAAAGGTTCTAAATCTTTCCCGTCGGGCGAAACCCGCGACTTGTCAGTCATAAAACTATGACGATGATCAGAGATGAAAGCCTCATGAAGCGTTAAACCCCGCGTTGTTGGACGATCTACGATGTTCCCTCTAGGGCGGGATGCGCTGATTAGCGGGTACTAATCAGGCGTCATCAGCATGGCTAATTACGGTATTATGGACACATTCCATGTTTGTGGGACTGACTTATCTGATTATTAATGTGTCAGCGTCCGTGGTTTGCTGCGAAACGTACACGGAGCTATCCAAAAGCAAGATGCTGATAATGTGTTCTTCGACACACCAAATATCTTCCAGCCATGTGGGGGCAAGGGTATGACTATACAGCGTCTACTGTCAATAAAAACATTGTCTATACCTACAAGATGCCAAAACTGCAAGAACATGAAGACACCGTACATAGAACGTTAAATAAATTTAATAAGGTTCGTTTTTTCGTCGTATGTGACGTCTCACTATAGTTAGCTAGGTAGATGAATCTTGTTAAAGAAAAACGTTATACGAATATTCACAAAGTTGTCAAAACTTGAGGAATCGTCTTGCATGTACTACAGTTAAAAGAAGAAAATGATACAGTAATATAATATGTGGATAATTTAAATTGTAAATATAGAAGTCTAATAGAAATGTTAAAAGTTGATGAAATAAGCTGAATACTACATTTGCAAGTTAAATGCAGTCTAGTAAATGACATAATTATAACCAGTAACATCACTTGTATATAAATTATCAAATGGAATGTCTGCCTATATACTATAGCAATAGCTTATACTTACATCTTATACGAAACAGTTTGTTTTCAATATTTTCTGAAAGCACCTGCATATTCTAAATAGTCAGGTAATCCTCCAAAAGTCCTGCATCGATAATTAAACTGTCTAACCCATTGGTTTAATGTTCATCAAAACACAGGTCTCCCTTGTTCGAAGTCCTTTAAGCGCTGCACGGTTATTACGTTAGAGTGCTTTTGATGTCATTTTGCTAGTCATAAAACATGGTTTAGGATTTGTTGCGAGTCACCATGCAGCGAAATATGATAATTTTCAACAGAAAACATTTTGACTATGCGGAATTTGGGTTTGCATCGCTGACTAGACACCCAATGTAACCGTAGTTTCCAGAGGATTATACATTTATTGCCACTAATTTGAATACACGTGCCATTATACTCTCGCTAGTAAAGGATGTCACTCCCAACTTATTTGCTATTACATATCATGATGTTTTAATGAAACAGACATACGACCGTGTTCTTCAAATTATTTGTCTTTCGCAAATAAATTAAGTGCATTTATCACACTACTAACCATGCTATAAGTTGATACTAATTTGGTTTAAGTAATAATGCATTGCTGGTATTTTCAATGGTGCCTAAAATGGTAAGAATTGATATTATGAAAATATGCATTATTCATTATGACATTATAGCAGAAATGCATAGCACAATAATTTAAGCATACAGGCATTTCACCTCTTAACCAGCTAGTCTACACCACTAGGTACCTGATATAATTATAGATATGGTGGTATTAGAAAGTGACTTAGTTGGATGACAATAATTATTAGCAAGACTATTAAGCATAAATGCAGCTATACTCTCCACCCTTCTATACTATAGTGCTATTTTGCTGAGTAAACGAGAAATCCGTAGGCTATCTTTGCTGTCTTTAATATTGTACACGAAGATAGTATTGCCATAGAACTTCAATACTATCAATTCTAATAATATTATTGGATCTTGATGATTACTCGTACCTTATTCGTGGTTCTTACCCCGGTCAATCTGTACTACACTGATCAGTACAGTAACGACTCGCAACTTATAACCATCAGCTGCATAACTAAAACCATAATCCCGCCACGTGCTTGCTTGCACAGCTAAACATAATTCCACCTAATATAGCAGTATGTATAATAATTAATAATTTGCGAAATTTGAAAAATATGGGGCCTTTTTAAAAGAATTTAAGAGAATACTATTTTGTTCAGTTACGTTCTGTTCCATAAACCCGCAACGTTTGCACAGCAAAACATAATTCCACCTACTATTATAACTATAGTAGTATTTATAGTAATTTATAATTTGAGAAATATGAAAAATTGGGCTCTATTTAAAGACATACAATCACGGTTGATTGACCTAAATAATGACCAGACGAATTTCAGTCTGAGACTATTTACGTTTGATTTGTACACCCCAAAGTTGTTATTTCCTGGTATACTAAGTCCCCAACATTTGATATTTATAATAAATTTCATATTTTATAATAATTATTTGTCAGGACTAATAATTATATTGTCTTTGATATATTCATGATATATGAGAGTTATGTTTCCTTGCGTTAATACAAAGAAGGATGAAGAACTAAGATTGTTCATGTTGAAATTGAATTTTGCTTATCTTACAGCGGTAGAAAGGTTTTCGGAAGTACAAACATGGTTATATGTATGTCAAGTGAATGTACTTTGTAGTTGTAGCTAAAAACTAGTAAAAAAACGGACATAAATATCTGTGATTGTATGCCCTTAAAATTGCAATGTAAAACATTGATGATTGATAGTCCGTAGCGCTTCATTCACGAACGTTCTGTTCACGAGTTGTTTCCCTTAGTCCCTACTCTGGACTGTGAGTTTACTTATATTCGCAAATATACTACTTCTGGGTATACATACGTCATCCTCGCACGCGAGAAGTACTTACTACGTTAGCACTGCATGGTAGTGCTAACGTACGACTACCTCTGGGGTGAGAGGATGCGTATACGTATACTAGGAATGTAGCTTATATCGTATTGATTTCATATTTCGGATTCGATCTACTCATTTAGCAGTAATTTATTCCAAAGAGTCGAAAGACCAGACAATTATACCTACGTTCCTTTTATTCATATCACATTCGTGTGTATAGCAACTTTCGGGTGGAACAATCAAACGTAATTAGTATGAGATAGGTCTATGATATAGGTCAACCATCTGTGAGCGTATGTTTTCAAGTTAACATTATTATTATTATTATTATTATTGGTGTTGCTGTAGCTGTAGCAGTGAGCTAACCAAGTGTCTATTGCACAGCGCATAGGTATGATCAGTTATCTTAACGTTCTGGGTATCGGTTCTCGAAGCTCACGTTTCTACTACTAGACCATACTAGCGGTCTCGTAAGTGCACGAGCGCCATGTATAGTAGAGATCGCTACGAGAATGCTTATGGTCTAGTAGCAGATACGAGAGCTTCGAGAAACGATACCCAGAACGTTAAGATTACTGCTACTAACGGAAAACAATTAAACGCACTGCTTCATCGCGTGATGCCAATATTCAGGATATTACTTCGGAAGCAAAGCGCCTAAAGTATCTTCTGACAGACTACCGGGGTATTGAGAAGCAACGCCATGAATCTAGGCTGCTGATATTAGTATAGTAGTCCCAGCTCTTCTATCATCACACAGTCCACTCTGCTCCACGTAATAGGATACCATTCCTCAGCTGGTAGCTAGCTATACAACTGCTCCTGTACCATAGCAACTTTAGACGATCTGGTCAGTAGGGCAGTTTTCACTGATATCTCAGTCATCCGCTACAACTGCAGTCGACGAAGGTCAAAGTCGTGTAGTACAGAACAGCGGTGACTTTGTCTTTCAAGGTCAGGCCCGGCTACCGCTCGACAAAGGTAAGTGTGCAATATTGTCTGCATTGTTTTGATCATAACGCTGGGGGCTGGGCTTGCATATCCCCTCTGCGTTGACGGGGAAAGGGGGATATTAGAGGGTAGTATGCATGTTGGATAATCGATGAGAAATGGCTGTGGTTTGGGAGGTACGTGGATTCTATAATAGACCGGGCGGCGTACTGAGGTATTTGTTGTATTGACTCCGGTAGAGGATTCATTGCTCGAGTACAGACACGTGGGGAGGGAGAGCACTGTATTATTAGAATGGTCCAAGAACAGACTCGTTTCGGGAGGAGGGAGGGATTGTTACCCTCATTGCGTCACGTGTTACTCGTGATATTCAAACCATCTCGACATGACGTAGGTTACGTCGATGGTTACGTAGTAGTCGGATATAGTAGGCTACGTACAATTAATATATGGGATAACAGTACATGTTGTATATAAAACGTAGGCTACACTAAATAACGTAATCTATGTAGCATACACGAGTGCGCATTTAACACTATTTTGTGATTATATTTTGTGAATATGTATTTGTTTTCCATATTTATTACAGTATGCATCTTTAAGGCATACAATCACAGATAGTTATGGTTGTTTTGGACTAGTTCTTAGGTACAAGCACTTAACATACATAAAATCATGTTTTTCTTCCAAAAACCTTTCCACCACTGAATGGTAGACGGAACATTCCACTATCATGCTATGTACAACCGTGCGATAGGTTGAGTCTAATGCACAAACTAGCGGTCTGCATTCTGAAACATGGTGGTTTGTTATAATATATTAATGCAAAGGGAGATAACTCAAAAGTTCGTTCATTTTCCATTGATAAGAGACAAGATAATTAATAGTCCGCCGCACTAATTATATAAAATATGAAATGTATTCTAACTATCAAGTGTTGGGGAATAAGTACATCAGTAAATAACAACTTTTGGGAGTACAAATCAAACGTAAATAGTCTCAGTCAGAAATTCGTTTGGCCATATCTAGGTCAACCAACTGTAATTGTATGCCCTTAAGAGAAATAATTACGAAAGATAATTTTGGGTCTAGGTCCGAGGACTTGGAGACAGTCTCGGGTGGATATATACTGAAATAAAAATAATGGAACGCATTGTTTTGGAGTAAACATACTTCTTTTATTTTTTTCACATGGCGATTTTTATTCGTCATTCAACTTACATAATTAACGGAAATCTAAAAATAACTCCCATGTTCTCTATGCTATTATGTTATCTGATACAATGAATAACTTGTCCATGTTTCAAAATGTGACAATTTGTTAAGGTAAATTTGAAACGGTATCATTCTATGAAATAATGATAAAACAAAACTTTACTTTAGGTCCAAAATTGCAGGCTATTGGTATGATTTCAACAGAAACATCAACATCATAAGTTTGCTGTACATTTCAACAATTCAATAGGTGTGTTTTCTCGAATTTGGATCTCACACCGATCCGCCCCATACAGACCAATAACTTAGATGCGCATTTTGAATCTCTAAGAGAGGAAGGGCGTATTAGTCACTCATGAACCGCAAGATTTCACGAAAATATGCAGTCTTTATTGCAAAACATGGGGCACACATCAAGTACAAAGATTTTTAGATTTCCATTAATTATACAAGTTGAATGACGAATAAACATATGTTTACTACAAAACAATGCGTTACCTTAATTTTCTCTTTCAGTATATATCCACCTGAAACTGAGGTTATCACCAGAATTTTTTAACCGGATACGTCTAAACATACACTTTGACCTACTAATGACCGCTATTATCCCTAAGTGCAGGATATATACGAGAGATAAGGACACGAGATTCATAATCTCATCATCTGATGTCAAGCTTAAAGGCTCAATAATATTATTACATATATTTTTCGTTGTTTTTGATTAGTTCTTAGCTACAACTGCCAAAAACAGTGTAAATACTGTCCATATTCAACTTTCCATTAGATTATAAAATTGATGATGTATCACAAATGAATGCAGTTTGAATTTATTACTCAATTAGTACTACTCACTCATTGAAATATGTGATTGTATACCTTTTATATGACGTATTGTGGCATAGACAAGATATCAAGCGGTGTAACGAACTACGATAATTCATTGGAAATGGTGCTCAAGGAGTCAGTAATGGATGATACTATAGGTATATGACACTGAGACTTGAACATAACACTAATTAAACATACCATAGTTACAGAAATTGCTGGTCATGGTTAGTAGCGTGAAGTGAGACATTTGCGAATAGCTAATGACAGTCTGGAACATGGGACATTCCTCTACATCCACTTGTAATACTATACACTGTACAGCGTCTCTGTACTCTATACTACTATTTAGTACGATACTACTACTTTCAGGCTGTGTGTTTGTCTATTATTTGATATGCTAGAGCTACCATAACCTATTCTGAACCATATACAAGTATAGCATGCCACGATTGTCTTCCAAGCAAACGGTAGACCTACTGGTCTCGTTACACAATTATTGTATTTTCTAACTAAATCCCAGTTTTAATTCATCATTTATATTTTCTGTTCACCATGTTTTCCTCACACCCCTATACTATTGCTGCCGATGACAAGAATCGACCCGTATCTAGATACGTACGCAGATACCCGTCAGTCAAGACCACGTACAATAAACTTGACCATTCTTAGTATTGTGACCGTACAAACATATTTAGATTTGTGTTTAATCGATTATCCTAATAATGTACGATACATGTTACCTTTGTTTGTGTTGTACCATGCCGCCGTGAAGACAGGTTATCACTCTGAGAGCAGACCGGGGTATCTTGGTCTTCCATGACATCTTTGAATAGGCACCAGTAGTCAGCCGACGGGCCAGTCAACTACTACACCGCTGTAGTGACCCACGTGCTGACGATGTCTGGGAGCGGCGTCTCCCAACATGTGATGTTTACCTGCTTTAATTATGACAACTACCAAGAGTCAGAAAATTAAATTGATATAAGTTTATGTTGACAATAAACTCAGATAAATGGCTATAAATATCATTAACGACTTTGCTATGCAAACAAAGTCTTCCTGACATATTGATTAGTTTCCATCACTATTGGCCGCGATATCTACTACATACATATCGTATTTAAATGGTTTTCAACACTGTACAATAATATCACAGACACTTATGGTTGTTTTGGACTATTTCTTAGGTATAACTGCGAAGTACTTCCAAAAACCTTTCCAGTTGCCAGTTAAATACTAGTGCTAAGAATGACATTGAACGGCATATGCTTTCACAAAGCTCTCTTATCCACTAAGGCCATATAGCGCTCTCTTTGCGGCGCATTAGCTACCGGGAAAAAAGAGCGATATGGTCTCCTTGTGGATAAGAGAGCTTTGTGAAACGATACCCAGGCCTATCAATGATACAAGACATGACCATGTCTATACTCTTCATTACAACCGACGAATACTTCATGACTGCATGAGTAACAAAACGTGTTACACCATTCGTCAACATTATACGGATTCCGAAACTGTACGGTTTTTAAGTTTCGAAATGTTGACGAATGACGCAGGTTTACAATTTTGGCCGCTCAGTCATGAACTATTTGTTGTTTTCCATGAAGTGTGTCATGCTCTCCTGACAGCAAGAACACAACAATCTGTGTTACACGCTGTCACACTACGAGGGATTTCGCGTGTTCAACATTACATAAGGAATTTGATTGGTTCATATTATTATTAGCTGATGGGTGCAGGCGCAAAACAGCAACATCCAAAACGGCTCACGATATTGACGAAAAACGAATATTGAATTGGGGAAAATGGTACCAAATCAATTGGTAGGACTTATAATTTAAGGAGATAAAGGTCTACTGTTCGGAATTTAAACGATACCAATCGTTAATTGATAGCTTCTAAATTGAATATCGTGCGCCGTTTTGGATGTGGCCGTTTTGCACCTGCACCCATTGAACCAGTTAAATTTTGTATACCGGTAATGGTGAACACACGAAAACGCTCGTAGTGTGACAGCGTATAACACAGACTGGTGTGTTATCGCTGTCAGGAGAGCATGCTCATCGTCATGCATAAGAGATCGCTACGAGAATGCTGATGGCTTCGTAGTAGATACGAGAGAGCTTCGAGAAACTATGCCCAGACTTTTTTAATATGCATGCCGAAACTAGAACATAAATTTGTGTAGGTGAGAAGTACCAATGGAGGTAAGTATGGACGTAACTCACGTTATGGCGTCCACGACGTTGAGGCCCATGTGTATACAGAGGACGGCGTGGTCAGGTCGGGGGTCGGGGGCGCCGCACACGCAGTAGTAGCAGTCTCCTAGGATCTTGATCCGGTGCTGGTGGAACTTCTGTAACATAGACATGCACAATCAGGGCTAGAGATGTATGTTATTGCCATGGTTCGCTGAGAACAACTCTATAGTAATTCTAGCTATACCATACTTATAAGGAGCCCAGAATTGGAAATTTGTTTCATCAATGTATTGTAACAATTGTAAATTTATAGTAAATTCATCATCTAACACCCAAATAATTATACATCTCTGAATCTCTCTGAATCTCTCTCTCTCTCTCTCTCTCTCTCTCTCTCTCTCTCTCTCTCTCTCTCTCTCTCT
>JAUTBQ010176866.1:0-11282 GCA_032361185.1 Lepetodrilus ovalis
TTCTGTATGCTGTCCAGTACATGTTGCTGTTCTGTATGCTGTCCAGTACATGTTGCTGTTCTGTATGCTGTCCAGTATATGTTGCTGTTCTGTATGCTGTCCAGTACATGTTGCTGTTCTGTATGCTGTCCAGTATGTGTTACTGTTCTGTATGCTGTCCCTTATGCTACTGTTCTATATGCTGTCCAATATATTGCTGTTCTATATGCTTTCCATTATGCTACTGTTCTGTATACTGTCCAGTATGCTACTGTTCTGTATACTATCCAGTATGCTACTGTTCTGTATACTATCCAGTATGCTAGTGTTTGGTATACTATCCAGTATGCTACTGTTATGTATGCTGTCCAGTATGCTAGTGTTTGGTATACTATCCAGTATGCTACTGTTCTGTATACTATCCAGTATGCTACTGTTCTGTATACTATCCAGTATGCTAATTTTTTATATACTATCCAGTATGCTAGTGTTAGGTACACTATCCAGTATGCTACAGTTCTGTATGCTATCCAGTATTCTACTGTTCTGTATTATATCCAGTATGCTACTGTTCTGTATACTATCCAGTATGCTACTGTTCTGTATACTATCCGGTATGCTACTGTTCTGTATACTATCCAGTACTGTTCTGTATGCTGTCCAGTATGCTACTGTTCTGTATGCTGCACATTTCGACCATATCGGCCATATACAGGCATTTGTAGCACAATATTGCCATGACCTTGGAGTGATCAGGAAGGGTGGCCTGGGGTGGCAGAGGAAGACCTGATGTTCCAGTAAGATCTCTAGATGGAGGTCAACAGAGAGGTCAAGCACAATTGATCTAATCATGATTAATGCTCAAGGGAGATTTGTCCCAGGCTTAACTTTTGACCAGGTATAAAATTGACTTTTATGATGGTATGCATATGCAAGAGCTGGAGAATATTCATGTCTTCTGTAGCAGTGGAAGCTCTTTAGTTCTAATTAAGACTTGGTTTACCATTAACAAGAGTCCAGATCTGTGTAATATATGCATGAACCTATTCTGGATATTTCACTGCCTATTCCTGTTCTTGAGGTTAAGAGATGTCGTCTGAAATTCAGAGGTGTCCTATACAAACAGCTTTCTGGTGTTTTTTTTAATCTCCTACCAATTGATATATCATCAAGTCCACCTACATCTTTAGCGTGCTCTGGTTTATATCGTGGATGCCACATTTCAAGCTATTCACTACATAATGCCACGCCCGCCCAGACAAGTGAGTTCCTTCACTGTCTGCTGTCTGAGGGTATTTCAGGATCACATGGCATTGGCCTGCAGAAGGACAAACAAATCTTCTTGGATTATCCTTGTATCTGAATCATATATTGGTTTCCGGTGAATGTTGACCACTATGTCCATGATTGCTCATGAGAATTATTCCTAAAGTCATGCTGTCTTAACTAGATTTAGGTAAAGACATTTGCCCAGCTGCTTCCGACATCATCACAGGAAAGTCTTAATTGAAAAAATGATTTGGTGTTTATTTCAATTATTATGATATCATGTTTCCATTCTGGCATTTCCTCGTTGCAAACGGGTGCCAGATTCCTGCCAGATACTCACTCGTATTTCCAAAACATAATTTACAATCATAATTTATTTGAATTATTATTGTACATGACCAAATGTGATCATGCATACTAGTAAATAACGACAAATTAAGTATTACTGTTCTGTATTAATTAATTTCAATGTATACAGCCTCAAGATTACTATTTCTGCTAGGATACGGACACTCTTATTGCACTTTGATGGATATACAGTGAATGCTTATTGATTCAAATATATTGGTCCGGCAAAGGATACAAGTTGGCTGTTCAGTCATCCTTGACTTCTGATGCAAAGGTCAACCACGATACAAACGGATCAATTTCTGCGGAGGGCAACCATGCCTGCAAAGTTTGATCTGTACAACTAGTCTGTCAACCATCCTGGTAAAGGTTTACCTGCTGTACAGATTTACCAGCCATCTCATGTATTATGTATGGGCAAGGTTAGACTTTGGCCAGTAAGGATTGGTGACAAGATTCCTGTACTGAATAAAAACTTGTCAACTTTATGGACCAAGATTTATCAGCATAAAAAGACCCACACAAATATTACATCTCATGATGGCCTCATTTTTGGATTTGATTGATGTAGGATGTCAGGTTGGATTACCTGAAGATAGTCATGTTTTCTTTCATCTTGTTGTTGATTTGGAAGTATGGGTTCCAGGTTTGTTTGAATATTGTGGGTGTATTTATTTAAACATGATACCTTCTTGTATTGAAGCAAGGATAAATAATGTAGGCATGTGTTTCAACTTGAGAAGAAAACTATAACTGAAAAGTCTGCATGGAATCTTTGTAACATGTTACGGTTACATAATGGTAGCAAATCTGTCATGTTTTGCTGACACGCCTCTGTGTTACGTTTATTTAATGAAAAACGGCTCAGTTATGCTGTAAAAATATTTCCAGTTTAGGCTGTGTTGTAGAGATACAGTTTCCCCTCGATATAACACGATTCGATACACAGCGGATTCGGATATAAAGCGGGATCAGACGTGGATACCTTTTTTATTATTGTTATTTACCTGTACTATCGTAAGGCGGGTACTATAAGGCGGGGGGATATGTCATGGACCCCAACTTCAGCGCTATATCGAGGGGACACTGTACTTGAGATTAAATAAGGTTGGGATCACTTTGGGTAATTCCTCGTAGGTGTGTATACACGATAAGTGTAATTACCCAACAGATTCTGTAAGCCATTTTCTACAAGAAAACTATCTGGTTTTAATTACAATTTCATCCCCTTTCCGCTAAATACACATGTCATGATATATACATATTTGAACATGGCAGCAGACTTGGTGATAGGATAAATGTGTTTGTAATTACATTGCAATTGCCTGTGATAATATTACTCCTGTATATTTGACAAGATTAGTTTGTCTTAAAGCGTATATGCAGTCACGATGAAAAACTGTCCTTTTTCATATACATATACAGGTGGTTTTGCTGAAAATGCCAATGCTTTGAAATGGCATCTCCTCAGGGAGTTGAGAAGGAAAATGAGAGCACACTGATCCATTTACTGGAATAATAATGTAGTACTATGAACACACTTTTGAGCATGGAATTAGCTTACTATTATTATGAACATTATTATTATTGTTTATTTTTATTTTTTATTTAATCTTTTTTTTTTAAATTTTGTTGTATTATTTTGTTACTACATTTGTATTGTTATTATTATTAATATTAATATTATTTTTTATTATTTATTATTATTATTACTATTATGTTATTAGAAATATGGCACTTGTTTTGAAAAAAGTACATTATTTTGACATTGTAAACCCGGAAGTTGTATTTGTAGAAATATCCGTCTCAAAGAGAAGAATCAGTCCAGGCTTGTCTGTTTGAATAATGAGTTTTGGTGAGCTTTAAAATGTTTAAGGTCCAATTCCATTCAGATCTATTTTTTGCATTAAGACAAACCATATCACGGACTGGAGTTAAGTGTCATGCCATCAAATCACACACACAATCTACACAATTGATGGTTTAATTATCTTCTTGAAAATAAATTTAACCGAACCGTATAGTTGATATCAATTTGGTCACACCTGAGTGAATCCTAGTAGCGGCCCTGTGACAGCTGGGTAATGTGCTCTGAGAGATTTGTTCACACAGAGAGAGAGAGAGACACAGACGGTTTGAATTTGTGAATGTAACGGTACATGCTGAGCTGCAGTGGTTTGCCTGGTCAGACCTGCGGACCCCAAGTTGGTGAGAGAGACTGAGAGAGGCCTGCTAGAGGTGTTAGAGAGAGCAGAGCTATAAGACAGGGACCTATGCACTGCATGTATAGTCATCGCACCAGCTGCTGCTAGTATGCATCATTAGTCCTAGGGTAGTGTTCCGAGCATTCTGGTAACCAGCTTTCATCGTCTTCGTCGGCAGTGGCTGCTTTCACCTCCTCCTCCTCTCTGCTTCACGTCATTGGTGTCCGTGTCTGCGTCTGATGCTGCTGTAGCCGACGACGGTGTATCAGTGTGTGGAGGTTACTGTGTTGCTGCATGGACTAGTGGATTATAAACGACAGAACTGCAATAGTGTGTTAGCATCCTCCTCTGAATGAAGACTTAAGAGTTCAGAGTTCACAACGTGTCGGAGTTCAAGTGTCTTCCCATTGTATCAAGTTTTTGTTGTGTGTATTCGGATTCATTCACTGGATTGTCTATTGATTAACGGATGTGTGTAGCACATGGCAGGATGGTTGACATGCTTAGATAGGCATCGTAGCCTAATCTCACATACACAGACAGTTGGAGAGGATCATCCGTAGCTTGTACTGAGATATTTGGGAGTTTATTCTTCCAACAAGTATAATAATCTGTGAAGTAAAATACTCCAGCTGGCGAAGCAGCTTGTCTAAAGAGAACATCGTCATATCTAAACTTTCAGCACTTATCCATGTAGTGTTTATATATGGAATAACTGCTGTATTATCATTACCATTTGTGCCTGTATTATTATTTCTGGATTATTACGGGATTATCAAAGGATTATCTTGAATGTGCGCCATGGAGTCCAAGGGTTCAAAGGACCATACGATTCGGGCACTGGCCGAGCGCCTACATCCCACCAACCTGCTGACCACCAGTGCAACATCACCGCCAGTCTTCCAGTTCATCATAACTGACCATAGCAGTCAAGTGAGCAACCACCAGGATAATAACATGGTGCGTTTACTTTCACTTTCTATCTGTCAGTACCTCTGTAAATGTCTATCGCTAACATAACTTTTAATTCTTTCATATTCTATAAGTACCCTTTAAATATTATCTTAAATGGATGACTTTTATGAATAACATGTATGTGAATTTAACCAATTGATGTGGTCATCGAGATGCTGTTAATTGACCTTGCGTATTCATTCAGTGGAGGTATTCTCATAAGTTGGCTTGTTCGCAATCTGTCTGGTTATTGATTGTGACAGGGCACTGCGAGGAGTAGAGGTGTAAGGTTGTCAATGAGATTAATAGAGGTGTTGTCAATGTCCTCAGTCTGGTGCAAGTTGGTATGACAGTGCAAGGAGTAGAAGTGTAATGTTGTTAATGTCGTCTATTAATAGTATTATATACAGGACATCAGGATAATTGTTCTGATTTAGGTCTTGTCATGAAATTGTTTCAGTGCTCTAGACTAGCATATGCCTGAAGTACAGGGGCAAGTTAAGTTGCACTGTGGAGAGCATATTGCCCTGACTAGCCCTGTAGGCAAGTAACTCAAAATGTAAGTCTAGAACACTGTGATTGGTACCCCCAGTGTTGCTACACAGATTTCATTACTTTGTTTAACAGTATTCCTTGAATCATGATCCTTGTTTAGAAAGGCCATCAGTTTTGATGCCATGTTTCATTGGGGACACATGTGCCACAGTAGGTCTCAGACTTAGGGACCAGTCTGAGAACAGGCCTCGGGCTTCTGTCTCTAATGGTTCTGTGACAACATTAGTTGAATGTAATTCCTTGAGAGGCATTGATCTGTTTATATGGACACCTGTCTGCCAATGACAGAGATTTACATACCTTTGTATTCTGATAATACCAAGCGACAATTGCTTGTACATTTCTTAGCAAGTTTAGCATGTTGAATGATTTGTGTGTATCCCGTTAAGTTTATTAGTCGTCTGAATAATGACTGCACTTTTATGTATCATAGCAGTCTTGTGTAAAGAACTTTTCTAGGATTAATGTTGATCCATGACATGCGTACACTGCTGACAATAATCAGTCTATTTTACATAATTTTGAATAATGCTCTCGAAGTAATTTAAAACTAATATTCTACATGAATATAGGTACACTGCTGACCAATTCAGTCTTATTTACCATAATTTTGAATAAAGCTCTCGAAGTAATTTAAAAACTAATATTCTACATGAATATAGGTACACCGCTGACAATAATCAGTCTTATTTACCATATTTTTGACTAAAACTCTTGAAGTAATTTAAAATTAATATTCTACATGAATATGGGTACATTGCTGACAATAATCAGTCTTATTTACCATAATTTTGAATAAAGCTCTTGAAGTAATTTAACACTAATATTCTACATGAATATAGGTACACTGCTGACAATAATCAGTCTTATTTACCATAATTTTGAAAAAAAGCTCTTGAAGTAATTTAAACCTAATAATATTATACATGAATATATGGCTGGTCATGAATGTTTCTATTGGACTGATCCATCAGGTCGGTAATTCAATTTAGGAAATGTTTAAATATTACACAGATTTCAATCATATCGAGTTACCTGTGAATAGATGACAGTAAATATATTGTCTTTCCATGGCTTTGAGATGGTCCCCCCCAGGAACACGTACTGTTTATTATTTCATAATGTGGCCATCAAATCTGCTATAGATTGTGTTTGTATTAAGTGTCAGAGTCTGTGAACTGCAGGTATGGGTTATTACCGGTATGTTGATAATATTACAGTGTCTGGGTATCCTTTCACAAAGCTCTCTTGTCCACTAAGAGACCATAGCGCTGTCTTTGTAGGGCATTAGCTATCGGCAATGAGAGCGTTATGGGTTCTTAGTGGAAAAGAGAGCTTTGTGAAAGGATACCCTGGATATTGCATAATACTTTCAGAGGTGGTTATGCACACAGAGCACTATGGTAGTGGATTTAGTAGATGTAGTCACGACATGTGGTATGCACATCAATGAGGACTATCGTGAAAGATGATATCTAAATATGTACAGGGCATTTAGTGCAGAATGGCCATAATCCATGAATTCATAATTATTCCAATATTTAAAAGAATAATTGAAAAGGTATTCAGCGTTATATCGAGGGGACACTGTAGCTAATAATATCTTTTTGTAATTTACATTCAACTTATTATCCCCCTATGCTAAAATAGTTGGCAAAAGCCATGAACATATACAACAAATATTAACAGACATTTACATTTATTGCTTACAAGTATTTAATATGATGGTATCCATTTTGCTTGAAAGATATTCTAATTCACTTCACTTATGAATAATAGATTATTATAGAAAATTACTTTATTCTACAGAAATGGAACGATGAATAATGGAGAATCCCTATTTTACATGGGTTATTTTCCTGCCGTTCTCATCCAAATAAAAACGTGTATGCCACATGTCATGACTTAATTATTTTGGTCTACTGTAACCATAACTCACTGTAACTATGGTTACCTGGTGCAGTGTATTTTTTTGCATTTCCCATGGACTCAATTTCCAATCATTATTTGAAATAGATCGACTGTTCATGTGCTAGAAATTGATAGAAAGAGCTGCATTCATGAATGCTGTTCTAATACCGGTACCTATTATGTGGAAGAGGTATACATAATTAGCTACTTGAAGAATTAATCTGCTTGTTTTTCACTAAACAGTATCTATAATATGTTTTCAGACAGGCAATTGTGTACATGTATATTGTACATTCAATTGTAATCAACACTATGAAAGCCAATTATTATTTGGGGACAAGAGTGAAAATTAGATTTATTTACGAGACAGCCATGAATGGATAGTTAATTAACATTGACAGTGGTAGTGAAAATTTAGATGGTGTGGTGTGTTTGGGTCAACCACAGGAAATTGGACAGGGTCCAGTTCTACAGGACACTATGAGAGTGGTAACTACCAATAAATGTACAGCGAGTTGTCACTTTGTAGTCCTACGATCAGTCCGTGGAACACTACCCATGTCTAGTTGATGTAATTAACACCTTAAAACCAGCGGATATTCTGAATCCAAGCAGAGTTGTGTCTATTTATTTGGAAGATTTACTTTCTGTGTAAATTAGCTGTTAATGGTAGTCCATGATGATGAACAGTGGATGTGGTAGTGCATTTGTATTCAAAATCTAAAGGGTTTTTGGTCACCACTTTTCACGCGCAGGCATATAGGAAACCTGTCATCTATACTGTTGTGTAGATGCCTAGGGTACAAGCATCAGCTGGTTTAGCTGTACCAGTCACCTAATGATGAAGTAACAGCGGCTTCTCTCACAGGCATCATCACTGGTTTAGCTGTACCAGTCACCTAATGACAAAGCTGCTACAGGCTCCCCTCCCAGCATAACCATATTGCCGTGATATCGCAGAAGTACTGTGGAAATTATTTCAAGGTCATACAGTACAATTTTGTCTACCATCCATCTGTGAAATTGTTGTTGAAGCACAAACATGATTCTATGTATGTCAAGTGAATGTACTTTGAAGTTGCTAAAAACTATTCCACAACATGCATTAGTATTTGTGATTGTATGCCTTTAATGATCATTCCTGGGTCAGATGAATAACAACTTAAATCTGATGTTTGATTTCTATGTACGTGTAGCTCTGTGAATAGAAATCTTGAGGAGGATGTTGGACTGCAAGGCAAAAGAATGAATGGACTGAAATAGATAAGTGATGGAGTTAATGTCATTCAAATACTTTTATATTAATAAATAAACAATTTACAGCTTTTATATTGTATGTAAGCAAGATTAACTAGTATCAATTATTACTAAATCCGAACATATCCCTGCAAATGAATAACTGGTATGGATGACAATTGTAAGACCAGATCATGGCCTGTTTCTCCTGTACTGAGTCATATTATACAATGGCCTAAGGAACGTTGTTAGTATGGATTAAGACAGGGCTAACATACACCCAATGTACGGGACAAGTTAAAATTACACTGCTATGCAGGCAACCTATTTTTTTTAACATATTGGTGCCTTTGTACCTTGCCCTGACTAGCCCTGCAGGCAAGTCATTCAAAAGGTTAGTTTGGAGCCCTGTAAAAGGTATGTTGTGCAGTGTTCAAAATTCAAAAAAGTAATCAGGGGGGTCATTTTTCATAGGCCCAATGTTAATGGTAAAATCTGTAATTTTCAGGTTGTCACACAGATACCTTTAACATTGCAGATAACCCCCAGGACACCCTTCTATTTCGATCACTGCTGTGTACCAGTAGGTGCTTGTATATGTAGTAGGTGCTTGTATATGTAGTAGGTGCTTGTAGGTGCTTGTATATGTAGTAGGTGCTTGTATATGTAGTAGGTGTATTCTGCATTGTAAACGGATTACATGGATTTCTATTTATACGAACACTGGTGTCACAGCGTGTATGAAGAGAACAGTTACAGCAGAGGGATGGTGTCTCCGGCGGCAACTGTACATGCTCCATGAGCAGCCGGCGCTACGTCTGCGTGTATTGAGCCAATGTTGTTAGATGTATTGTAGGAAGTTAATTTAATACAGTAATCTCTACAAGTCCTTGTCAATAGTTAATTTGATAAGACGGTGTCTGAATTGCACAGCTCTGTGGAAAGTTAATTTGGTGATTCTGACAAGGCATTTTGATACCAATTAAGATACCTGGTGACTTCATTGTAGAAATACCAGGTGACCTTGCAGTGGACATTCAGAGTAATCTTGTACTGTAGAGACCTGGTCCCGAGATTATGAAAGCATTTCGAGTACGATTTCATGCTCAACTCCATGATTTCTTCACAAATCCACATTTAAGATTGGAGCTTGAACATAAAATTGTACTAAAAAAGTTCAGTAACCTCAGGGCCAGCTAACCCTCCCTGCTGGATTAGGAACACACACAGCTCTTTAGGGCATTTCTGGTTGCCTCCAGCAGGGAGAGGGTTAGATGATCTTGTAGAGAAGATAAAACACTCTGAGGGTACAGACCTTTTTTTTGAAACAATTTTAATGACTCTAGAATGGAACGTTTTCCATTAGAACGCTGTTTTTACTATTCAGGAACAATATACTTTTAATTTGTTTGAAGAGTCCCTGACTCCCGTGAAAGGCTATACAGCTCATTGACATGTTCCACCACTTCATTATGGCCAATTCCAATGTCATTGTAAATCTATGAGTGACATTACTGCCAAGATCAGGTTAATATTCATTGTTAGGCGGTGAATATCACAGCTAATGAGGGAGGCCATCCTCTCTTGGTGGACCCAATATGGAGGACCCAATATGGTGGACCCAATATGGTGGACCCAATATGAAGGACCCAATACGGTGGACCCAATACATGCCAGCCATTGTGAAAAAGCCATTCTGCTGATGGTGTTGAGATTTCTACCTTGTGTTCACACGGACCATTGTGACAAGCTTGTTCAGTGGAGACTGGAGATTGATGTCGATGATGTATTGCTTGTCGATTACTGTGATGGCAGTCTGATGAGAAAGGTCATTCTTGATTACACCACGTGGCTGATTTCACTAATGGAATGGCAGAGATAATGGGATGCAATACTTGGACATACTGATACCCCTGGAAGTAGGCACTCTTGTACGACACCAAGCTTAGAGGTGTTGAGAAAAGTATTACTATTGCAGATAAGAAAACATCAAAACCAGTCATATGCATGCTGAATTTGGTAAGCAATGGAATTTGCTGTATGCATAGTTGGTTTGGTTATTAGAGTCTCACAATATACTTTCTACAGGTAGTTTAGGGTACGTTTGCTTTTTCCAAAACAATATATTTTGACCCTATTTTTGATGAACGCATGTCTTGCATAACTGCCGATTATGGTGTATCCACAGACTGTTGTCATTAAGACTGTATGCTAACATAGTGAGTGCGACACTAGAGAACAAAACTTACTAAGGCCACTTTATTTATCAAACTGATACAAATCCTTTTCCATTGATAGCAATAGCACTAATACAAGTGCTAATACAAGTAACCTGCTTTAAGTGATACATGGGGGTGGGAGGGGGGGGGTGTTAAGGGTTGGTGGGGGATCGTGTTACTGGTGCACCCTTAGTTTACTGTGACCAGTGAAAAAGCTGTAGGAGTCAAAAGTTCATGCGCATGGGTATTGATGTTTGATTAACTTAATGATTTATTAGATTCCTCGGCTAGCCTTTCATGTTAATATTTATTGGGTATTTTAGGTGTTCTATTTTGCACTGTAGTACTCAGTCCAGCTTGGTTTACGAGAGAATCTGTGATTACTGGTGTCTTGGCGACTTAATGAATGAATTGGTAGTATCTCCTACTGTGTTTGTCTGATAATTGATGAATGTGGACGTATGCTATGGTTTGGACATGTGGATGTCAGAGGCAGTATGGGATGTATGTGCATGTCTGCTGGGTATGGGATGTCGATGTTAGATACAGTATGGGATGAATGTGGACGTATGCTATGGTTTGAGACATGTGGATGTTAGATACAGTA
>JAUTBQ010176877.1:0-11281 GCA_032361185.1 Lepetodrilus ovalis
CTAGTAGAAATTCATGTCTTTTGTTATTTGTATCACTATTCGGACTAGTAAGTTTTAAAGTTAATTTCGATCCCTGATTATGATCAACATTTTATCAGAAATGTGACATGAAATCCACGCCTAAGACTATCAGCACTTTCCTGAGACGTGATTACCCGAATCTGCGGATGAGATACTAGCTGACCTACAACTAATCACAACCTCAGTAGTGGGATGGCAGAACAACAGCATGCCTGTGTTCCTATGCTAGAACCTCGGACCTCGAGGTGCTCGTCGCCCAGAGCAGTGGTCCTTTAATCACCAGATAGAGGTGGTCAGCTGAGCAGTGGTGCTTTAATCACCTGGTGGTGCTTTAATCACCTGATAGTGCTTGGTCAGTATGGTCACTGTCCAGGTGTTTATACAGTCTGACCATCCCTAGTGAACGCAGGTGCTTGGTCCGTATCCCGGGAAAAATTAATAATACATGACCTGAACTAAATATAATCCTATTATACGTAATTATATTATATTATTATTATAATTATATATATATAATCTGAAATTATATACTGTAAATAATAAAATGTTAACGTCATATTTAGAAAATAATTTTAGCGATTTTTTCAAGTAAGTTTATCTTAAATTGCCATTGTGCAACACTGTTGGTAACAATTAGTCTCAACAATAACTAATTGCACGTGAATATCCAGTAAATAAAAGATAAATACCTGAAGGCCCTCTTAAAAAGTACATGTATTAGTGAACAAAATATTAACGTCTAAGAACTCGTTAAATTTATTCAAGTATTATGCTCGCCAACATTTTATGATTTACAGTATATAAAAATGTCAGCCCCATTTACAAGACTTACTAAAAGAATACAACCTCTTCAAAGTTGTAATCATATCTCGTTTATAATTTCATCATTCAAAGCAACATCTAATTATACAGCTACTATGGCCTTCAGTCTTTTGATGGTTGCAAATATAAAACAGCGTATTTAGATAACCGTCTGGTATATTAGTGTATGTTTAATCTACCACATGACTATATTCATTAAGAACACAGTGGGGGGTAACACCTGTTTGATTGAAGATAATGATAAAACCCAGTAAATGTAGATAACCATCTAGAATATATTAAAACACACACCATTACTATATTTTCGCCACTCTCAGAATGTTATTCAATTACCTAACACAATCTAATGTGGTAATTATGCATGTTTTTAACAATTAGGATTCAATTAATTTTAGTTCAATATAAAACTTCACCCTACTTTTAGTTATTTAATAAAAAATAATAATTAAAAAGAAAAATTAACATTCTCTCTTGAACTGTATTGAATCTTGAAATTAGTTACTGTAAATAAACCCGAGAAGATTCATAAAATATTTTAATTATATGACATGACCACACATGTAACATACCCAACGACTTGTCAACTGTACTTCAATATCGGAGTCGACGTGTACACAAACTATATGTATACCGATTTCCCTCTAGGCTTTCAATAAACACAACAAAACTGTACCGCGTAACATGACCTGATAACACAATTAATATGTCCTTAACATTCATAAACAGAAAGATTTCTTTTTTTCAAAACCAATAAGTGTAAACATGGTGACAATTGAATGGCTCTCATTGAAAATCAAACGTAAACATGTTCAACATTGGTTCTAAGCCGTTGGGAAGGAAATAAGCAATAAATTTCTACAGTACCATGAACCAATTGTGAACGTACTGTAGTCACTATTGAAGGACCAATGCAATAGACGTTTTATATTATGATTGACAGCTACATATAATACAACTGCTACCAACATACATATTGACAATAATACCTCAAAAGCAATCAGGTTTAGTCTAACAAATATAACCATGCTTTATAAACATCACATTGAATTTACAAATATATCTCACATAATATACCACAGATAAAAATTCATAGTCAAAGTAGTTGATATGTTTATAATATGTTGAACAGCATTCATTTATTCATGTTTCAAGTGAAATTGAGAAATAAAAGTGCAGAACAAGGGACGCAACTCTAACAGGATTAAAAATGAAAGGTATTGACAGAAGCTGCCTGAAAATCACTAGAATATTCAACACTTCCTATGAAAAGATACAGAAGAGGTTTGGGGAGATGTAGCTCAATGCTAAAGAAATACAGAATTACAAATATAAGTTTACTTTCCATTGATTATTTTAAAAAATAAAATAAATAAATGTAGGTAATGTAAAAAAAAGAATAAATATAAATGTCACACCTGCTAAATAGCTATCAATAAATTCCTGTGTAAACCAATCTATCAAAAATAATTGAATTTTAATCCAGTTTGG
The DNA here is from genome assembly GCA_032361185.1 of Lepetodrilus ovalis. Classification (NCBI taxonomy): domain Eukaryota; kingdom Metazoa; phylum Mollusca; class Gastropoda; order Lepetellida; family Lepetodrilidae; genus Lepetodrilus; species Lepetodrilus ovalis. Next base: position 2,332 of record JAUTBQ010176877.1, read on the forward strand.
TTTATAGTGTATCCTCTTTCGCCCAGTGTGTTGACTGGTTGCGCCAGAATCATGATAAAGTTATGGAAACAGAACTATGCAAGTCCTTATAATGAGATAAGAAAGTAAAATCGCTTTGACCCTGGTTTCTTCCGGTGGAACTCCGCCAAATGGTGGCTTTTAATAGCCGGTAAATTCTGACCTTGTGGCAGCTAGGCTGACAAATAATACATTATCGTCTGCGATAAAACGTCACGCGTAAATCAAAATCTTGGGTGAACATGTAGTGAAGTAACTATGAAGTTACAATAACAAAAATTAGTCATAGAATGCTAACCATAATGTTATGGACTGAAATAATACTTGAAAGTAGGAACGTTAGTCTAGTACTCAATGATTTTCTTCAATAAATTCACGTCAATACACAAATGTAATTGTCAAGGTATTTTCTGCAATATCATAACCCTGTTCATGCTGAAGATAACCAGAGATGCCCCAAAATGCAGTGCTTGTGCATAATCTAGCAGGGAGAGGGTTGAATGAGGATATAACGCTGGAGTTGGGGTCCATGACATAACCCCCGCCTTATAGTACCTGCCTTATACGATAGTATAGCCAAAGAACAAAAATTAAAATGGGATCCACGTCTGACCCCCGCCTTATATCCGAATCCACTGTGTATCAAACCGTGTTATATCGAGGGGACACTGTACTATTAATTAGCACTAACATTTTACAATTGAGAAATGAAGCCCCAAAAACCTATTCTGATATTTCTGAAAACATCCTTGATTAAAATACAATTAATCCTGTTTAATTGTTTTTGTTGTTATTATCAGGGGAATGCACTCTATTTTCCAGCAGATGGTTCTATTTCTGGCAGCGACCTATGTTGTCCCTGGCAACTGTCTCGGACGGTACCTCTTGTTTATCGCTGGACAACAGAAGACACCGTATCTCTGTGACAGGAGAGTTCTTCAATGACTCTCCAGACAGGAAGTCAATAAAAGCCTAAACAACAGGACATCTTCATCTGCAGCTTTGTAATCTCCTAACTAGATATGATGCAATGCGGATTACGTTACCCCAACGGCTTAACTTACCAGATCTGATATCTGATCGAGCGGAATTAACGATTTTGAATATCTTTAGTGAGATGGTTACAGGGTTATTCAATACTATCAATTAGCAATAACAATAACGATAATAATAATAAAAAGAAGAAGAGGAAGAACAACAATATCCATTGTTGAAAGCGTTAGTGCTCAGGGTTAATTGCCCAGGGCATAATTTCTCCAAGCTCTCTTATCTTAGCTACGAGACCATAACCACTCTCATAGCGATCTCAAATACATGACGCTCATGCACTTACGAGAGCGCAATGGTCTAGTATTGGATAAAAGAGCTTCGAGACGCAATACCCAGGATAACATGTAGATATTACCATGGGTACTGCTTCTCGAAGCTGTTATATCCGCTATGAAACAATAGTGTTCTCGTAATTGCCGGATCACCATTTATAAGAGATCGCTATGAGAGTACACTTATAGTCTTGTGGTACTAATCCCGATAGGACCGTCTTTAAATAATGACGATAGCTTGATATCCTGCACATCAGCCAATAAATAAATAGTTTAAATTTTACAGTATTCCGAAAATTAGCGTTTAATAAATTATACATATATTAGCATCCAGACTATTCCTGCAATGTTTTAATCCAAAAATAAATATTAATATGGACACTAGATTGCACCTTACAATTATTATCCTTTATACATGTAGGAATACGTGATTTGAGTCACCAAGAAAAGCCTTGAAGAAATAACCATCGTAAAAACATCAAACTTCATTGTCTAGTTGAAATGACCGATCACCGACCCATGATTTATCCACTTTGAGACCATTTATCCATTTTGAGACCATTTCTCCATTTTGAGACGTGAGGTCCTATTCCTGATAGTAGCCAATGCCGAATTTAATCAAATTCAAACAAAACCTGTGGTCTCCACGGGTTCTTTTATGTGTCGGTGTTTACCACACCTGATGATACGGTCTGATTTTGGGGGGACTCTGTTGACCGGCTGAGCTACGAACAAACACCCCCGCATAGTGACCACCCTGTGCACCGGCAAAGATTTGGCGGCGGAAATTTGAACCGCAACGAGCTGCAAAACCAGTGTCCCTGGGTCGGAACCTAACGAAATGAGGGAATTTTGAACAAATTTGTTCTCCAGAGTCCATACAACAAGCAGCCTCTAGAATGCATGGCGGAGAACTTTGAACAAGGCATTGGCTATTTGCCGTGTCTCTCTCAGAGGTCAGGGGAGTGATACGGCATGTTGACCGTCCACAACTGGGCTGTTTGAGGACCATACGCCAGATAAAATAGTTCCTCTTCGAGCCCAACAACGAAACAAGGACCGCGGACAATTAACGTTGCAGGGCTTGTTCTGGACACGATACGCGACCGACACTGGCGAGGTGAGAGAGTCAACAGGACTTGTCGGAGTAAGTCGAGAAAAGACCAACACCTTAATGTGCTTGCATGGGACTTAATTAAATAGAAGTAAAACACCATGACCACTTGGATATACACCTGTCGGTGGAAATTTAGAGAAAGAGGCAAACGTGCTGCTGTTTTTGCCGACGTTTCTATAAAGTGACGTTCTATAGGGATAGCAACTAACTTTAAAACTTACTTGCCCGAATAGGGATACAAATTTCAAATATGAATTTCTACTTGATCTTAGGATAGCTTTAACATTGGTAGAAACTGTCTGGGCGAGTGGACCATGTTCTACTTCATAAGATAATGCAGCAAGTAATGTTCTTCAATAATATAAGATTATGAAATAAGTGATAGTCTTAAAAAATAAACGATTAAATAGGTGATGTTCTTCAATAATATCAAGCAAAACGTGATGTTTTTCAATAATAAAAGTTAAGCAATACGTGACGTTCTTCAATAATTTTGAAATATGTGTTGTTTTTCAATAATATAAAATAAGCAATACATGTATGTGATGTTCTGCAATAACATACATCAGAACAATGCCCTTCACCCGTCATGTGAAATGTTCAAGTGTGGCTGAAGATGCTCCATGATGAATTGCTTCAGCAGTTTTTGGCTGAATGTTCAATGGGGCAACTGCCAAGATGGTGTTTTAGAAAGTGCATGATTCTACTATTAGGAAAAATCCCCAAAGAAAACATTAACCAATAACCAATGTTCTGCACATTTTACAGAATTAAACACAACTATGTGAACCTATCATGACAATAACTTCCACAATCCTGTAAAAACAATCACAAACAAAAATATATTTGGAAATATCCTGCCGTCAAAAGAAAAACAAATTCCGAATCCAAACACAATACAAGTGTTAGAAAACAAAAAAATAGCTGAAAATGTGATCATGAACATGTGTTCCATACATCTTCCAACTGTTATGAACGGATTTCGCAAATCTTTAAGACTTACCTTCTTGGTTCAGCTCGGATGAGACAAAAATACACGCATTTGCGAAATTCATGTGTGATCAGATCAAATACGGAACAATGGCCAACGTCAAAGTTCAAATTTGAACACACTTCTTTTCATCAATTTACCAAATAAATTCTTCGGAAATCCACAAAGACCTTAGGGTTTATAAATATCGGAATCGTTTGCAAACAAGAAGTGTGTGCCTCTTTGAACAAGACTTGGTCTACACATAGTTACCGACTCACGATTAGCGGTAAATATTGATACATTGTACTCCCTCTTAACTCCCTACTAAATAATTAAAGGCTTATTTGCCATACGTCTTAGGTTAAAAACTGATAAATTTTGGACTTTTAAAGTTTACCCATAATGATTCCTGATCAATCTCCAGTTCAGATCTCTGTATCCGTTAAACCTTTAACTCTATTCCTGCTGAAATAATTGTAAAATTTTAACCATTGCTGTTCAATGGATTGACTCCAGCAGGAAGAAGGTTAAAGCATCATCCCCAACACTAGCCCCACAAACACCCCCCACCGGAAATACAACATTAACTGTAATACAACAATGGGTAATTTGATATTTAACAGATACAGAGAAAAGAGTGTTTCGAGTCTTAGTCAATGAGGGAATATAATGCAAAAACATTCAAATAATGTTAAAATGTAAAGAATCTGGGATCATTTTCCAGTGTATTTCCTGAGACTACTTATAGTGGCAGAGATTTACATAGAAGCCCAGTGGTAAAATCTTGGTTTGCTATGTTATAGGATAACTGTTATGTGATCCCAGAATCCATTAAATTTTTCGACACTATTTTTAAAAAAATAAAAAATATTGAAAATCATTCCGGTCTTACCTGCTTGTCTTCTTTCATTGAGGCCAGCATTCAGCTTCTGAAAGACACGAACCAGACATTACCTCTCTGACATTATACAATGTTAAACATACGAAGAAAACCTGAAGACTTCTCTCGTATAGAACTCCTGGAATTTGGTGAGAACATCTTCAAGAAAAGTAATTCCATTTTCTTCACCTAAAAATATCGTTATGAGAGTTCCTGATAAATCGAAGGATCAGGAATTTCACCATTTCTCGACATTCCTGTTCGGCCTGTAATTTTCAACACAATAGTACACACTCCCCTCCATTAATAAATGATTGTTTTCCTACTGCCAAAGTTATTCAGAAATCACAAATTTGTGTAGTAGATCCAGAGAAAATTCCCATCCATTAATGAATTTTGTTCATCATCATCTTGTATTGTATGTCTCGGAATTAAGTAAACACTTGAATATCACATTAACGCCTTTTCTTATTCAATAAGCACCCAAAGGTCAATGCAACAGTCTCAATGCAACACTGTCAACAAAGCAACACCATCAACAACGCGACACCATCAACAGTAGAACACCATCAACAACACAACACCATCAACAACCTGAAACCGTCAACAATGCGAAATCTGCCTTGACCAGCAACGAACCTGGGTTTGACCGCTGTCCAGTCTAAAACAGAACATATCCCAGATGGCAGCCCAGGATTACATCAACATCCTCTCCAAATTCCACATCAACAGCCGCATCAATAGCCCGTACTGCCTCTGCAGCAATGACAGAGACTCAGACATTTATCCGAATACGATTCATGGCCCCCAATCAGCCGAAATAACACCAATGCTTCATCACGTATCCCCACCAGTAATTGTAGCAGAATGTGATATGCATTAATTAACGAGCATCGCAAGCCCAGCCATCAATTATGGGTATGATATCTGGACCTGACCCGACTTAACCTTCTGGCTGCCAGGTCAAACCGCACTCGTTGCCCTGTGGGGCATCTATAGTTGCCTGCAGCAGGGAGAAGGTTAAATTAATGATAGTAAGACCCAGATGAACCTTAATTCATATGCACAGCCTTGATCCAAATTATAGACAATAAGCAACCTTGGCCTAACCAATGAACTGTACATATGCAGTTGGTGTAGGCGTATATATCTAATGATAATTGTCAACTTTCAGAATAATAAAACTAATCACTTAAGGGCGAAATACTATTTCCCCCATTTGTGAATACTGACAAATATTTCTTAATACAGTGTCCCCTCAATATAATGCTGAATTTGGGGTCCATGACATCCTTATAGTACCAGCCTTATATAATAGTGCAGGTAAATAAAAAATAAAAAAAAGAGATCCACATCTGACCCAGCCTTATATCCGAATCTGCTCTGTATCGAACAGTGTTATATCGAGGGGACACTGTATATGAGTATTCATGATCACTGATTTGTGTTGGTAAATATTAAGCAATTTGGGAAATAGTAAATTAAAGTGAAAGACTAAAACTAAGAGTGAAACTAAACTTTAAGGCCCATATTATCGAACGCGGTTTAATGTAAACCTGGATTAAAGTTTGTCTTGATTTACAGAAAATTATAGCGTAGAAAGCACCCCAAAAAAAAAAAATAATGTAAAAAGCATAAATAAAATAGAAAGATAACAACACAATTAATATTAGCTAGTGCTATAATGCGTGAGAAAGGTGGTAGTATTTCTTTTAGTTGTTCTGGCGCCAAGGCTTAGAAACTTATATTGTTATCAAGATATTGAATATTTCTCATTTCATAATTCACTTTCAACCTCAAAGTTTTTTGATCACATCTGCAAGTCAGTGTATGTGACTACCACTGTATGACATCATTCTGCGTCTATATTTCAAACTAGGAAGGAAATTGGGTACTTAATTCACACAATGCAAGGTTTGGGTGTCTGGGTGACAACATTGATGTTATCATCTCATGTTCGGAGTCGTGAACCCACTACTAGCAAACTAGACCACGATCAAACTGCACTAGAAATAAATACTGTGAAGCATATCATTAATGGACCCAACTAGATTATAATAATAATGACAATAATTATATTCAATTCCGAGCCCATTCATATCAAATACAAAACATTAAAAAATAAATAAAAAAGTTAATATTTTTAATAAGAAGTCATCCGTGGACCAATTTAAAACTATTAAATTCCATGGCAGTTCATTCATGTACAATTACATTAAACACATGTTATTAACTTTCCATCAGAAGCCATTCATGGAACTTCCTAACGTGTAATCTCCCGAAGACATCTCAACTCACTTATAAGTATACAGACTGTAATTACAGTGTCTCTCGGAATCTTTGTGGTTCATCTGTCTATTAACACATTCGCTAGACCAGAACACAAATACTGCTTAAACTGTAACAGTAACACACCAACAGGTGCCCCCTCGATATACTGCTAATTTCGGGATACATCTCCAAACTGTCATCATTACTAAGATTTACAAACTTTGTTGGTACGCAAACTCTAAATACTATTCTTCATATTAAATTGATATTATTAACAATGAAATTTAGTGATCACTTCTGAAAAGGGTGTTATAATGAAGTTTGACTGTAGTCATCATTAACTCTCTTTGATCATGGTCAGAATAATGGTGGACATTGTTCCTAAATAATTGGGCTTTGTTACTGCTAATACAGACAAACACACATACAGAACAGCAGAATTTAACTTTACATACATGGAATGTCCCCAACTTACCCACAATTTTTCTTGGTATTTCAGTATAATGAAATGATTGTAGGTACCGTATTACTCCAGCCTTGATCTTTGACTTATCCTAACCTTTGACCTATACAAATCCCAATCACGTAGAATTGACGCCCAGTCTGATTATGATATTGTGGCCTTATGATAACGTGATCTTACGATAACGTGATCGGAAATTTATAGATTTGGCCTATCTCAAGACGTGTAATAACAACACATACTAGCCCAGGTGAACTGTGTACAATATTAGTAAGATTCAGATGAACCTTTTCGAGGTAACTCGTACATTTCCATGATTGGATGTGATCAGACCTTGACCAGATAGAAGACTTCATTGGGCCGTTAAACCCTAGTAAGGAATTAATACTCATTGATATAGTTTGAAATTTGTGATTTCAATATAGATCTATTCTAAAAAATAAGTCATTATATTAAACATGGATATGTTTGCAGTCAGCAGATTCACAAAACTTGAAATTAAACTTGTTAGGTTCATCGAAGTCTATGAGACATGAACAATATATGTTACATTGTACAATGAGTTGTAAAATACATGTACTGGCATATCTTGTTCTGTGAAACATAAAAGAAGGAATATATTGAAATACAGTGTAACTTACACTCTCAATGAAATCTACACCACTGACAATTGTCAATTTCATCACGAGAGAAAACAAAAAGAATTGACACAATCAGAACACTAATGGTCTGTTTTACTGCAAGTTTAATGGTCTGGAATGTCGTAAAGAAGATGGTCTTCGACTCGAATCTAATGCAGGATCATGATCAACAATACATTGTACTCAGCCATGACTTAGGGCCAGCTTCATAAAGAATTGCATTCCAAAATAATAACATTAAAGCCCAACTAACCTGAATGTGTTTTACGATTTTATTTTTTTACCACGAGAATTGTCTTTGACAATAAAAGAATTAAAAACATGAAATCAAATTTATCTGCAGTTTCTTGTCCAAAACAAAAAGAAGGAACAATAACAATATTAATTGGGACTGACAAATCCATTGATGTAATAAATTGATTTGGTTATAGAAAAGTTATGTAAAAATAATAAATAAATCAAATAAAGAAAATAAAAACTTTGTGAAACTGGTCCCCAATCCCTCCTGAATGTCTCAGGTCATTAGGTGTGCACAACAGAGGAGGAAATCCTTGTGCAAGACACACTAACTCTGTATATACATATACAGTGCCCCCTCTATATAACATGGCCCAATGCACTGCGGATTCAGATATAACGCGAGGTTAGACATGGATGCCAATTTTACTTTTGTTATTTCCCTGTAATATCGTATAAGGTGGGTACTATAATGCAGGGGGGTATGTCATGGACCCCAACTTCAGCGTTATATCGAGGGGACACTGTACTTACATACACAAGATCAGTATGATTTGTGACCCATTCTTTATTATCCAAGTATGTGATTTGCGGTATATACCTACACATAAAAGTATACAATTTACAGACTATACTTACAGATAAAGTATGTCATTTGCCATTTATACCTACACATAAAAGTATACGATTTATAGACTATACTTACAGACAATGTGAACTACAAATTTCATACTGAAGTTTTTATGTTTCGGTCTACAGACAACAATATATAATTCACTTTTATCACTGACATGTCCATTGTTCAAAACATGTAATAAAAGAAAATTGGATTTTCAAAATTATATGTCATCATTGTTCCCAATGATACCTCAGCAATTTGTTGTTTTGTTCGAAATCAATATGTAATGTGTGTATAGGTATTTTATCACCCAAAACTAGCTCACACTGGAGATAACATCAGGTGGATAACAATGTTATTCCCCAGGTGATAACATTTCTCAATTTGCATAGTTATATACACAGTAGCC
>JAUTBQ010176888.1:0-11281 GCA_032361185.1 Lepetodrilus ovalis
CTCGGTTTTTCAAAGGTCTGATCCAAGCAAGGGCCTTAACTGAATGGCAAATGGGGTCGAGAGACTTAGGATAGGCCTCTGAATGGAATGTTCTTAATGAGGAACCTCTTTTATTCTAGATTAGTTGAATATGACTGATTGGTGAAGTTCTGCCACACATTTAAGTCATAGTCAAAAGATAAGAAATAAGAATGAAACTAGCATCCTGCCTTGATTCATGGCAGGATACCGGTAACTCTTTCACAAATAGTTATCTACCCAAACTGTTCTTTTTGTGCGGGTCGCTTCCGTTGAGGAATTCTTCAAGATCATAATAGCCGTCTCCGTCATAGTCGGTTTTATTCGCGGTATCATAATTTGCAGTTGTCAAGTTGCCAAATGCTGCATTCTTCAAGATCATAATAGCCATCCCCATCAGAATCTGTTTTGCTTTCTGCGCCATAGGATGCGCTATCCAGATTCTCAAAATGCTGTAGTTCCCAGCCATCAGCCATACCATCATGGTCTGCGTCCGTATATGGTGTACCGGGATCCATAACAGGGAAAGAGACCACACCGTTTTGCCAGTCTGCTTCATTGAGCTGATGGTCTAAGCCAGTGGTGTGGACAACATTATTTACCATCCGCTGGTCGATCTGATCCGAGTTTGAGACAAGGTTGCCCTGTTCATCGAGACGGGCGTTGCATCCCACGTCGGCAAGTACCTCTGTATAGGCTTCAGTGGCTGAGACAATATGAACCGAAACCGGTTCCACCGACAAAGGTTGCCACCTTTTGTACTTCTCCTCCAGAGGCTCTCTTGTGATATACATTTCATAAAAGGAAAATGGATCTTCAGGCGATATGTAAAGAGGCTCCATGGTGTTATCGTCCATGTAGAGTGATGCTATCGGGTTATCCGGACATTCTTCTTTCCAGGGCTCGTGGAATATCCTGTAATAATAGGGATTGTTGGTTGTCTGGGGGCCTCCTTTGTAGTAATTGCCAATATAGTCAACCTCAGCAGCATGGGCGGATTCACCGGCCCGGTTACCCCAGTTATAGATCACATTGTTTGTTACTTTAATTTCGTTGGTGTTCAATCTGGGCATGCGGTGGTCAGAACTCATGAACAGATTGCGATGGATGGAGATCCTGCTGACCCATTGGCCTGTATAAAAGCATTCACCCCTGTTAGGATCGTTGGTTCCCTGGATATTCATGGCCGTGGAATGGCCCTCCTCCGACTCACCGAATAGACTCTTCTGAATAGAAAAGTTTGAGATCGCCTCATCTTCGGTGGCCTCACTGCCAAGAGAGAGCGTAAACAGATTATCGCGGGTCCATTGTGATGAAATGTGATCCAGGATTACATTTTTTCCTCGCCGAAAATACACGTTGTGCGGCCTGGCACCATGCCCTTTATAGGTAGGCGTCCAGCCCTGCCTGAACTTGATATAGCGAATCACAACGTCATGCAGATCAACCTTATTTGGAACTCGCAAAAGCCCCTGTATTCCTTCAGCATTACCGGGGGCCATCCGTAGACATATTCCGTCTCCCGGCGCTGTCTGGCCCGCAATGGTTATATTGGAATTTTCCAGTTTGATTGGCGTGGTCAGGTCGATATATCCGGCGATACGGAAAATAATGATTCGAGGCCCTGATGCAGTAATCGCTTCCCGTAAGGTTCCGGGGCCACTGTTGGCAAGACTGGTCACCTCGATGATCCGGCCGCCGCGGCCGCCAAGGGAATTGGCCCCATATCCTTCTGCTTCCGGAAAGGCTAGAGGTCTATCTGGTAGTGACGGAACCGAATGGCCGAGAAGCAATAGCGATAGAATTGCAATAACTGATTTCATCCTGATCTCCTTTTTTGATAGGGTAATCAGGCAAAATAGTAACAACATGTAAATACTAAATGCAACTTAAAAATGGGTTGGAACCTGCTAATAGACTGAATGATTAGCATTTTTTTCCTTCTTAATCCCACCAGCCCAACTAAACCTGTTTCAAAGAGCAACTAATGTTGCTGGTTCAGGTATTCCTTTTTTACAGGAGCTGAGAGAAGTTCTGGATAAAGAGAGAAATCGGTCTCTGAAAGGAAAAGCAATGGATGTTTTTCTAAAGTCAGAAAGTGACAATACTCTTTTGTGAACAGTATATTGATACCTTTTTAGAATACGAGGGAGCCGTAAGAATCAGTGCCAGATAACATTCACCTCTATTGATTCTAAACTGCGGGGAGAGAGCCACTGACAAGAAGTTCCCGGAAATCGTCAGCTGGAACAGGGCGGCTAAACAGATACCCTTGAACAACGGGAACATTTCTTTCACGTAAGAATTCCAGTTGCTCTCTGTTCTCAACCCCTTCGGCAACCAACTCCATTTCCAGGCTATGGGCCATGGCAATAATTGCCTCAACCAGTGCTCTGTTCGGTCGATTTTCAAAGAGGTTGGATATAAAACATTTATCAATTTTGAGAACTTGTAGAGGGAAACGTCCCAGGTAACTGAGGGCAGAATAGCCGGTGCCAAAGTCATCAAGAGAAAGCTTTATGTTTCTGATGCGCAGTTCTTTAAGCACCATGAGTGGTTTTTCGGCATCCTGCAGAAGAAGGCTTTCGGTGATTTCTGCCTCCAGTAATTTGCCGGGAAGCTTACTTTGGGTGAGCGCATAATCGATGTGTTCCAAAAGATTGTTTGATTGAAACTGTTGTGGTGAAATATTGACAGAAACATGCACTTCTCTGTTGACTAGTGTCTGCCAGAGGATTGCTTCTTTGCAGGCTTCTACCAGTACCCATTTCCCGATATTGTCTATTAGGCCATATTTTTCCGCAATTGGAATAAAAATATATGGTGGGATATTCCCAAGGACAGGATTTTTCCAGCGTAGCAAAGCCTCTGCTCCGATAATAATATTATTTTGAACATCTACCTTTGGTTGATAATAGACAGATAATTCATGGTTTTTTATGGCATGCTGTAGACGATTTTTAATATTTTGTTGTTCAGCAATAGTTTGACACATTTTCTGGGAAAAGAATTGATATCTTGAGTTTCCATTTCCTTTTTTTGCTGAATACATGGCTGTATCAGCATACTGGAGGAGTAGATCAACGGAATTTCCATCATCTGGGTAAATACTGATTCCAATGGAGGCTGAGGTGCTGATTTCCTGTTCATCAAGGATGAATGGTTTTTGTAAACTGTTGAGTATTTTGTATACAACAATATCGGCCTGACTCTGTTGTTTAATCCCTTCCAGGACAATGAGGAACTCATCACCACCAAAACGAGCAGGAGTGTCACTGTCCCTTAGAACACTGAGCAACCTGTCGGCCACCAGTTTAAGAAGTGTATCTCCCATGGCATGGCCCATGGAATCATTGATGTCTTTAAAATTATTCAGGTCCAGGAAAAGAAGAGCTACCTTGGTTTTATTTCGGTCAGCATGGCTAAAGGCATTGTTAATAAAGGCACTCATATAATGCCGGTTAGGAAGCTTGGTTAGCTGGTCGTAGTTCGCTTGAGTAAAGAGATTCTGTTCAGCTGCTTTTCGTTTTGAAATATCAGTTGATGTTGCAACGAGTACAGGTGGGGTTTCCATGGTTGCCAGTTGTATGTTAATTTCAACCGGGTAGCGACTGCCATCTTTTCGTGTTTGAAAGCCTTCGTAGACAACCGCTTCCTGGTTTCCATCCAACAACGGTGAAATCAATTTGTTAAATCCTTCTCTGTCAAGTGTTGTTACAATGTCCAGCAGGGTCATTTTTGCTAGTTCATTTTTACTGTAACCCAGATTTTTTATTGCTCCTTTGTTCATCTGAATGCAGGCCAGTGTTTCACCATGCAGGATATAGAGCTCGTTTAGACTATCATTGAGAATGCGTCCAAGCCGGTTATCAAGACGGTTTTTTTCTTTTTTTAACCGTTTGACTAAAGATGAATTTTTATAGCGGAGCTTAAGGGAGGAGATGAGCATTTGGTTCATTGACTTGCAGGCAAGAAGAGTTGCAGTCAGATAAGAAATAAACATTAAAGCCATGGTGTAATTTATTCGATCTCCAATAGAAATAAATACTAAAATGGCGGGAAGCAGGATGGCAATATCATAAATTGTATAAGAGATGCGATCCGTCGAGAGGAGGGTCAGGCTGCCGGCGGATAGACCTAGCAACACCGTAGTTGTTACTAATTGCATTTGTGGAGAATCTGTTAGATAGAACAGGAAACTGATGGATCCAAATGTGACCCCTGTTGTCCATAGGCCTATACGGAAGGCGATCAATTGTTGTTGCAGGGAACGGGTGGCCTTGTATCGTTTTGTGAGAATATAGCGGATTATATATATTGTTATTACGAGCAGAACCCAGCAGACAGGTAGAGTCCAATGATGGCTTTCCAGGTGAAGGAGGCTATAGATGACAGCACATGGAACCGTTGTGATAGGAGCATTTATAATGCTTTTATGGAGAGAATCCAGGCGGTCTTTTAGAATTATTTGCTCGAAGTCTCTTTGGCTTTTCATTTTGATGAATAAAGTAATCTTTGTTTAGCTGATGCTCAGTGAAAGTTAATAATAATTAAGTACTGGCAGGTGACAGCTTGCTTCAATTTTGCCCCATTCATGGGATAGAAGTGGTGGCGAATTGTTCCTGTATCACAAGGTAGCCTTTTACAGATTATCACAGTCGTTTAAAATTGTGAAATCTTAAGGAAAGAAATCTGTCGTAAATTGAAAGGACATAAGCTCACGGGATAGCAGAATCGAACAGAGTGCAACAGTCCTTGCGATTACTTTTATTATCGTATAGTTTTTTGGATTAGCTATTTACAACTCTGGATTTCAAAATATCCTGGCTATTCCCTTAAATTATCAAAATATTAAGGAGACGATTATGTCCGATAATCTGATTCAACGTACCGCTTCAGCATACACCTATCCTCTCATCATAAAGAATCTGTTACAGGCACCGGTTGTCGACAATCCACAACAGGAGATCGTTTATAGTGATAAGGCTCGTTTTACTTATGCTGAGTTCAGACAACGAATCTGCAGATTAGCTAATGCTCTCACAAAAATAGGTGTGAAAGCTGGTGATACAGTTGCAGTGATGGATTGGGACAGTCATCGCTATCTTGAATGTTTTTATGCGGTTCCAATGCTTGGTGCTGTGTTGCATACTGTAAATATCCGTCTGTCACCCGAACAGATCCTTTACACCGTGGATCATGCTGAAGATGATTTTATCCTTGTCAATGAGGAGTTTCTGCCCCTGCTGGAACAGATTAAGGGGCGTATTGATACTGTTAGAGGTTATGTCCTGCTTCAGGATGATCAGCAGAAAGTGGAAACTTCCCTGGATTTTGTAGGAGAATATGAGGCATTACTAGTAGAAAGTAACAGCCAGTATGATTTTCCGGATCTGGATGAAAACACCAGGGCAACCACATTTTATACAACAGGAACAACCGGTATGCCCAAAGGTGTCTATTTTAGTCATCGGCAACTGGTGTTGCATACCCTGGGAGGAATGGCTGCTCTTGGCACCACTGTGGATCAGGGAAGGTTTCATCAGGAAGACACCTATATGCCAATCACTCCGATGTTTCATGTGCATGCCTGGGGTGTTCCATACATTGCCACCTCACTTGGTTTGAAGCAGGTGTATCCAGGTAAATATGCACCGGAAATGTTGTTGAAATTGATTGAAAGTGAAGGAGTTACTTTTTCTCATTGTGTACCGACTATTCTTCATCTACTCATGAGCCATCCGCTGTTTAATGAAATCGATCTCTCTAACTGGAAAGTCATGATCGGTGGTGCTGCATTGCCGGAGGCCATGTGTCGTGCTGCCTTGCAACGTGGTATCGATATTTTTGCCGGTTACGGTATGTCCGAAACCTGTCCGGTTCTCACCATTGCCCACGTAACAGAAAAGGGTTTGAGTGAAGAAGAAGAGATAAAAATTCGGTGCAAGACCGGACGGCCAATTCCACTGGTCCAGCTAAGAATTGTTGATGAGCAGATGACTGATATTCCTGCTGATGGAGAGAGTGTGGGCGAAATCATTGTCCGTTCCCCCTGGTTGACACAAGGCTATCTGAAAGATAAACGAAATTCTGAGAACCTCTGGAAGGATGGATATCTCCACACAGCAGATATCGCAAATCTGAACGAAAATAATTATATCAAAATTACTGACAGGATGAAAGATGTCATCAAAATTGGAGGCGAATGGATCTCTTCCCTTGAAGTTGAAGATTTGTTAGCACCATATCCTGGAATTAGTGAGGTTGCAGTTATTGGTTTGCCCGATGAAAAGTGGGGAGAAAAACCACTCGCACTGGTGGTTAAAAAGGCGGATGCGGAACTCAGTGAAAAAGAGTTGCGGAAACATATTCGTGGTTTTGTAGACAAAGGTATTGTTTCAAAGCAGGTTGTAGTGCTGAAGGTTAAATTTGTTGATGCCATTGATAAAACCAGTGTTGGGAAGGTTAATAAGAAACTACTGCGGGAGAAGCATGCAACAGCTTGATTGCAGGAATAATTTGTTGGGTGTGGGTTCTTTTCTCAATACGTCTGCAGGAGGCAACATTGAGAGGTGGAATTTAAGCAGGAACCAGTACGGTCAGACATGGCCTCAGAAGATTAGTAGATAGTTCTTCCTTCCATGATGCTAATCCCCTGAAGGGCCTGACAATCTGAAATTCACCAGCACTGGTGATGGATACTAAACTGGAAACCAGTGTATTGCTTTATGAAGTGGGAGAAGTACCTTCCTACTTAAACTTTGTGGAGATATCCTCAATTGACTGCTCCGAATCCAACTCAATAACCTTTATCTCCTTGCCGGCTCCGGCTAATGCCTTGCGCACATCAATACTGCGAATGGACTGATCTTTATATGTCCTGACTGCAAATGTCATGTTTTTCAAATCTGCAACGGATGTCCACTGAGTATAGTCGTAGTGGATAGCTCTTTTTGCTTCTCCTGTACGATTCCAAGGGGAATATCAAAAGAATTCATGATGTGGAACAATCGAGGTCCTAATTAGTGACAGGGGCAAGTGCCTTGGAACGAGGCAGCGAAAACATGCATCGTGATGGCGCAATCTATATGGTATGAAAGCACAACAGAGAAAGATTAAAAGAGATTAGCAATCATTTTGGGATAAACAATTACAGCACTGTCAGCAGTGCTGTTGAACAGGTAAAAGTCAGGCACAGTAATAATATTTCTTTTTTATGGAATATTTTTAACGAACCTGAGAAAAAGTTAAATAAAGTCTATTGGCAGTCTTCTTGAGAGAAGCCAACCACAGCGGAGTAGGAGCAGAGATGATGAAACATGGAAAAAAGATAATTGGAATCATTCTGCTGGTTGGCGTGTTAAGTGGATGTGTGAGTATTGATCCCAACGGCAGGGGATATTCTGTGGCTATTCCCATGGAAATAGTCAGTTCTACCATTGCTGAACAGTTCCCCATTCAGGAAAAACGTTCTATGGGAGTTATCAAGGTTTCTGATCCTGTTATGCTGGGGCAGTATGGGCAAGATAAACTTGGGCTCGGCACTTCTTTCACCTTCAGTAATTTTATTCTTCCCAAGGGAATCGGCGGCAAATTAAAATTGGCTTCCGGTGTACGCCTTGATCCAACAACACAAAATCTGTATCTTGCCAATCCCATGGTGGAAGAGCTGGTATTTATGGATTTTTCCCTGGCTCAATACCTGACAAAAGAGATGAAAAACGCCATTGGCCTGATCATTGCCGAAACCGTCACCAAGATGCCAATTTATAACCTCAAGAGACTGGGTGTGGGGTCGGAGTTTATCAACGGCATAGATATTCGGAATGGCCAACTCTATGTCACATTTGGTTTATAAAAAAGAGCACCTTTTTGAAGTCGATAAACTGATGATCGAATAAGTATCTGGATTGAGATTGAGGATATTTTACAACAGGATGAGAATAACAGGCCTGTTAAATCTGCTTGATTCTCCCTCGGAAGAGAGTATTGTATTCAGTGTGAATACAATTGAATACACACGGAGGTTTATATGAAAGCAACAACAATTCGGATGGAAGATACAGTGCTTGATCGTGTTGATTCTCTGGCAAAAAGTGTCAATAGGTCGCGTACGTGGGTTATAAATCAGGCTGTTGAACATTTTTTGAGTTATGAAGAGTGGTTTGTTCGTGAAGTTGAATCGGGGATTAAAGAGGCTGAGGCCGGAAGCCTGGCAACCCACGATGAAGTAGCAGGACGATTCGCAAAATGGGGCGTTAATGCGGATTAGATGGACAGAAAAAGCACTAGACAATCTGGATGCTGCAGTAACGTATATTGCCGAAGATAACCCAGCCACAGTTCGCAAAGTTGCCCAAAAATTATTTGATTCCGTTCAGCTTTTAAAATCTCAGCCAGGGATTGGCCGACCCGGCAGAGTAACCGGTACCAGAGAGCTGGTCATTTCAGAACTTCCCTATATTATTCCTTATATCGAGCAGGATGCTACAATTGTCATTTTACGGGTTATGCATACTTCAATGAAATGGCCCGGTACCTTCAAATAGGGAGTATCAGTGTTTCGACTGGCAAAGAAAAACAAGATGTAAAACAAGACGATTTTTCAATTATGATGACTGCAAGGAGATGTCATGTACACACTGATAGCTTTGCCTCCCGATGGGATAGCCAAGCTCGGAGTAATTAACTGTTTATCACAGACCTCATGAGTACCTTTGGTTATGCCTTTCATCAGAGCGTCAAGTCTGTTGGTGTTGTTGCAGAAAAACTGTCGTTTCAGTGGCCTGAGTAAAGAATAGTTGGATCAGAAATCTTTCCATTCAAGTCCAAACTTTGCCAGATATTTACGTAGTCTATCCGAATCGTTGACCTGTTTTTTCTTTGTTCGTGAAATATTAAACAAGATTCGACCAGCCTCAGAAAGTGAAGTAGAGGTCTGGCAAATACGGGCAACCTCCGCCAGTTGAACACGATCAAAAGTATCAAGTTGTTGGAGCTTTTCAGGTTCAAGAATTTTGGCAAGAATTCGCTCCGGCTTGTTGTGTGATTTTCCCTGCCATTTTCGGCAAAGACCAATTATCTCAGCTTTCACCTCCTCTGAGCCGATTCGACCACGGGGAGCAAGCGTGGCCATTCTGGTAACCGCACCGGTAAGATCTCTAAAGTTTGCCGACCACAGGGCATCCGAAGATGTTGCAAATTTAAGAAATTGCTGCCTCGCTTCTCTGTTTATACTTACTCTCGTACCTGTTTTTACGCTGAATTTTGTTAATTCATAATCAAGGTTTGGTTCAATATCTTCCGGCCGCTGAGAAAGTCCCGGCATGGTGAATGTCCATAGGTCTATTCGTGCCAGCAGATAATCACGGAAATTTCCTTTTGCACACTCTTCCTGCAAGTCACGGTTGGTACCGCAGATAAGCTGAAATTCCGAGACTGATTCCCGGTCGGCACCAACGGGGAGAAAACGTTTCTCCTCAATGGCACGTAGCAGCATGGCCTGTTCATCCACTCCTAGTTCACCGATTTCATCAAGAAACAACAATCCGTTATCTGCTGTTCGCAGTAGCCCCGCCCTCTCACTGCTTGCTCCGGTAAACGCTCCTTTGGTATGCCCAAAAAGTGTGGCCATGGCATTTTCGCCTTTTAGCGTTGCACAGTTTACCTCAACCATCTTGCCGGAAATTTTTCGTTTTGATTTTTTCAATTCATAGATCTTTTTGGCAAGCAAGGATTTTCCTGCTCCTGTGGGGCCTGCCAATAACATCGGTTCAACTGAGTGGATGGCAACCTTTTCAATCTGTTCGATAAGGTGGTTGAAAGTGCTATTTTTTGTTTCTATCCCTGACTTTAAAAATGAAATATCGTCCCGCAGTTCCTGCTGGAAACGGCTGGCTATGCGGTCATACCTTGAGAGATCAAGGTCAATGATTGAGTAGGTTCCGGCCACGGTGGAAGATCGCTTCCGGCCTGGGCCTGTCTGGATGAGGTGTGCCGGGAAATATCGGGATTCTGTAAGCAGAAACAGGCAGATCTGCGCCACATGGGTTCCGGTGGAGATGTGAACCAGATAGTCAGTATCCTGCTCAAAGTGGTAGTCGGCTGCAAAATCGTGGAGGGTTGCAAAGACCTCCTCAAAATCCCAGGGGTTTTCAATGTTAATCTCCCGACAAACGATTTCTGTTTCAGGAGAGACAGCCTTAATATCTTTGCAGACCCGTTGCAGGAGTGGGGTGAACTGCTTCTGATAGAGGAGTTCGAGGCGGTGGACCAGCAGATCATCATGCTGACATAAACTAACGGTTGGTCGCCAGCGTTCCCAGCGACGTTTCCCTTTACCGGTGTTATCCAGTGTGCTTCCCAATAATCCTATAACGACTGTTTTTTTCATGCCTGAATTGTAGCGTATTTTTGCTTAGCAGACAATATTATATTCTATATACTAGATAGTATTCTAGTGTTTTGGGGATTGAATGTTGTCTCAGGCATAACGACACGAATGAAAAATAGATTAAATATACATAAATACAGCATGATATAGTTCTTTTCAAAGGATATCATAATTCTGGCACACTCAATGCAATTATAAAATCATCAATGCTGCTGACATGACCAGTGGCAAACCCGTGCGGGGCGAAAGCCTGTTTGCCGGGTTTGTTCCGAACATGGGTTGTAACATGATAGAAGCAAAGATACCGGATAGCTCAATTTGGTAGAGCCTCACTATTTACAGTGACTGTTGCAGGTTCGAGTCCTGCTCTAACGGAGGAAACTCCATCAAACCCTTGAGGTGGGTTAACCTCATCATTATGCAAAGGAGAAAGGGGAAATGATCCCGGTCGTATCTTTTTGTTGTTTAGAAAAAGACAACACCTGGCAATGGAAAATATTTTGCGGTAAGCGGATACCGGGGTTGTGCCGCTTGTTTGAATAAGGCAAACAGCAACTCCTTAAGTTTTACCCCATATTTTTTGTCTGAATGGTACAGTTTTTAGAAGTTTTTGAAAACAAAACTATTACGACATGTCCATGGAAACGCATTTCCCCTTTGTTCTTCTATTTTGTGGAAGGAGAAGTAACGATGAAAAAAGTAATAAACACCGAAAAGAAACCAATCAAACTCTGGCTTGAAGATGCAGAAGATAAGGCGCTGGCTCAGGCCAGGAATCTTGCAAATCTGCCCTTTACCTTTAAGCATGTGGCAATCATGCCTGATGCTCATCCCGGTTATGGAATGCCAATTGGTGGCGTTATGGCAACT
>JAUTBQ010176899.1:0-11280 GCA_032361185.1 Lepetodrilus ovalis
TTATTATTATTATTATTATTATTATTTATAGATAAAAAAAATACCACTGATGTACCTAAACTTATATTGACAAGTTTCCAACAGTCATGTGTAAAATTACTGTACAATTGTATGTACATTCTCCTAAAAAGAATATTAGTAGTTAGTAGATGTGTTAAACACCAATAGCATGTTTACCTCGTGAATTTCAAATAACACCCTAAAAACACCGAATTTGTGAAGCAAATCAGCAAGATGCCCCGTTCAAATATTCCTGCAACCTGGTCAATTAGATCAACATTAACCGCAACCAATTGTAAATCTCATTGTGTGCTCCCTTTGGCTTCATATAGAGTTACGGTCCTTGGATGACTTCACTAAATCATCGTGATCCCACATCAAAGATCTAATATTCACATGTCTCAGCAGTTTTACACGACATGCCAAATTTATGCAATTTATACTAAATTAATGACCTAATGAGAGTATGTGTGTATTTTAGGAGTTTCAGATGGAGTTTTTATCATTTAGATTCATGATGTGACAGGATATGGAGATGGCAATTGTGTAATTTATTCAAATCCTCACTCTCTGTATGTTGAATTCATCACAAGAGCAATTTAATATGGCATCTCATATTAGCTTTAACAGAAAGATTCATTTGTGTATCAATTAATACTTTAGTTCTAAATTGTGGCATTTTGAATTGACAATAATCAGATGAATTTGTATGACAGTATGTTAGCTCATTTATTTTTAAAAACATCATGTGTATTGTAATAGGTTATATATACAACAATGCTATATTTATACTTTTTAACTTATTCAGTCTTTTCAGCTTGTGAGCTCTCTCTGGTGTCAAACTGATCACACATTGAATTCTTCCTTTCTTAACATATCTCCTTATTGGCCTCATACACATTACAATGGACTCCCGTTTATCTGGACTATGGATATCCGGTTCCCTCGCTATCCGCACGGTTTTTACTGGGAACCATATATCAGTCTTCCTATATAAAATTACTCAGACATCTGGAAATTCGGTTATTCACAGGATTTTACCAGGATCACAACCGTCTGGATAAACTGTGGGTTAACTGTAACTAGATTTGATCTTAGGTCTAATATTCATGCAATTGGTCTCCTCTTGGGCTTGCCATCTTGAGTTTCAGAGAGTTCCTTTTTGGTGAACATATATCTTGAGTACCACTTAACTCATATGTCACCTTGAATGGCATGTTAATGCCTCATACTGTGATCTGTGGTTCGAATCTGTTTACATGAGCTCACTGCCGGCTAGCTTCCATTGGCTTCATAGAGGCAGCCGTCTTGGCCTGCTTGACCTTGGTAGATCCAGAACTTGAAGGAATAGTTCCTGGTCAACCATCTGGACGGGACATCTACCTGAGCCAATGCCTGGACAGGACATCTACCTGACCCAATGCCTGGACAGGACATCTACCTGACCCAATGCCTGGACAGGACATCTACCTGACCCAATGCCTACACAGGCATGAAGGTAGACGTGACATTTCTAGCCCTGTAGAAACAGACCCATCCCTTGATGTGCCAGGCAGCTAACTGACCTGGGACTCATCTTTCAAGTTCTTCATAGTGTCTGAATGTTTAATATATTGGTCCAATTATTGGTGTTGTTGTTCCAGAACATTTAATGGGTTGCTCTGTTGTCATTGTGTTGTTGTTGTCACTGTTGTTGCCACTGAATGTTTAATGGACTGGTTCATTGTTATTGTATCATTGTTGTTCCTGAATGTTGATGAATTTGTTCCTTGTTTTTGTGTCGTTGTTGTTGTTGTTGTTGTTGGTCCTGAATGTTTTATGGGACAGCCCATTGTTGTTGTGTTGATGTTCCTGAATAGCTAACAGATTGGTTCCTTGTTATTGTAATGTTGTTTGTGAATGTGTACTTGCTTAGATTATTGTTATTGTGGTGTTGTTGTTGTTGTTGGTCCTGAATGCTTAATGGATTGGTTCATTGTTATTGTGTTGCTGTTGTTGTTGTTGTTGCTGTTGTTGTTGTTATATTTGTTGTTATTGTTATTTTGATACGTTTAAAAAAACCCATTGTTTCTCATACACAATCACGTGAACATAATATGCTAATAATGTAATTTCAGCATCAGGTTCAACTTTCAAATGATTCCACCTGACGAGGTATCGTGTCCTCCTCTGGTTATGCTCTGCAGTAAGGGTTTCTTAGTCTACTAATATTCCAGATGTCGATGTGTTTCACAGTACTGTACCTTGTTATTTAGATACCGGTACATGTGCATTGTTAAAATGAGCAAGTGGTGATTCAGGTGCATGTGAATTTGAAAACCTGCTGTATTTTAGCATGACTATTTACCTGTATATGATTGAAAAGATATCCTTTCACAGAAATTCCAGCAATATCTCAACATTTCACAAAACCACTATGGCAAAAAATTGCCAATTCCTAAGTTTGTCCACTATTAATGCATTGGTGGGTCTCAGTAACAAACATGATTTTGCAATTTTTTTTGTCCCTCGAATCATTGACAGAATCAAGTATGAATGACTGGATCCTTAACATCTCAATCCTCAGAGATGTATACTAACTATTAAATATACTGGTATTATTAGTACCATAATAGACATCATAGTCAGTAATATTGTGTTATTTTCCTTAAGACACATGTTAGTTCAAAGTCATTCAAATGTCGTTTGGTGTGTAACTATGAGGGCACAATGGTGGGACTCTGATCACAATCATAACTATCGTGTATATTAACCCTCTCCATGCTGAAGGCAATAGAGATGCCCTAAAGAGCTGTGTCTATATCCAATCCAGCAGGGAGAGGGTTAAATAGCAGTACCAAAGTCATATACCGTACACTATTCTGAATATTGATCTTAAATTGAAGAAAACTGCTTTTTTAGCTGGTATCTTGGCCCAAATAACTTGATACACTTGTGAAATGTTAATAGATAAGCTTGCATGTATAGCTGCGTGATATAAAATATGTTGGGCGCGACCAAAACAGAACCAGGGTGATCCTGTGATTCAAACCTGGTTCGCTGTATTGAGAGTCCAACACTCTACCAACTTAGCCAAAGGGGGTTAGCACCGCTAGCCAATGCCAGTATGAGAATCTTATACCACACAGCTACACATATAGACAACTTTCAATTTCTTCTAATAATCACACTAGTCTTGTGAGTGAACTTTCCGAGACACCCATTCAAGAAGTTCTCTTAGCAACTATGATAATATAATACTACAACATACCCGTACCAAAAGTACTATTTTCATTCTTTTTTCATATCTCATGCACTCTGATAGCATCTTGGTATGAATACCCAATTCTGTCTGTTCAGCGACATACCAAGTGCAGTTATATGCAACATTCATGTACAACATTGACTAATACTACATGTAAATATATTACTATTGACGTCCAAGTACCACCAGGCTCTAAGTGTGATGACATGACATATGACACAATGGCGTGACATATGACACAATAGCATGACAGCATTCATTTACATTTATTCTCTGAAGGAAAACCTATCAAATAAATAGGTAACAAAAGGTGATGTTAAAAGAATTCAGCAAGAATACTTCTGTATGCCTACAGCAAATTTATGACTGAGAGGGTTGGCTTTCATCGTTAGAAATTGTATATTTTCTTTTATGAATAATTACCTAACTTTATTTGAAATTGTAAAATTTAGACTTCACATTTTGCATTCTGTCATCACCATTTAACGTTTGAAATATATTTGTGTTGTATAATGATTGCAGATATAATTGTCAGGAAATAAATGCAATCCTCGAAAGTAATATACTTCAAATTTTAAAGAATGATGCAAGCAAAACAATGTTATCTACATATTGTATAACTGTAATAACTGATGGTAAAATGAATAAAATATTATTCTTGATTTCTAGTCATAAAGCAACCAGTACAGCCAAATATGCTCATGCGCGAAATAAAATATAACGCAGCAGTAAGCTATAATGCATGATATACACCACCTTGCAATCTCTAGTGATGATGAAAGCCTTCAACCACGAATATGCTCTAAACATACAAGTATATTGCTGTTAATGTTAATAAAAACAGAGATCAGGTAAGAACAGATTTACAAGGGTTAACAAAAATAGTGTTATACATAATATACAGGGATTAGTCACAGAAAATGTACAAAATATTAGTTCAAATTTAAATTAGCAGGAGATGCCATATATATCTTCATAAATTAGTAACAACATTCTCTGAACTGTGCTGACATAAGTCAATCATCCAAAACTCGCTACACCACCATGTCATCTACAGTGTTAGGAGAACATGACGCAGCCATTTCTTTTTAGAAGCGGCCTGCGATTGAACTTAAATCTATGGAATCCCACACTGAGCTGAGGGGATTGTCTGCGTATACTCGATAAATATACTCGTATCTGGTTAGACTCTGAATCAGGTAGACGTTAATGTAAGGCTGTAGTTTAGCTTGGCGGAGTCTACTATTCCCGGCATACTCTGTAGATAGACAGAAACAAAGGGGTCAATATGTGAGTTGGAACATAGAGAGTTAATTAACTGAGTTATTAAAAAAAGACCCAAGCTTGGGTTAATAGAGCCCAGCAACCGATAAAACATACCATCATGGTATGCACATTCGATTTGTCATATCCCTATTGATGAAATAGTAAGAAAATTAAAGGTAAAACATAATTTCCAATTGAAATACTTGTAATTTTTTCTTATAAGTTTGTATTCAATGTTGAACTGAATTGATAGCATTTTACACATTACATATTCAATACTGTTTCATTGTATTGTTAATGTATCTAATCCAATGATATAAGGCTTCATATATGCTGCAAAGCCAAAGCAAATAATAGAGAATAATCAATAGCTGAGCTCTGTAATAACATATTAATAATATATTAAAATATTAAAATAGAAGAATATCAGTCTGTTTTGATCAAAATTGAATTATTAAAATAGCATATCTACAATATATCTGATAGATTATATCTACCATATTTGATATATACAAAGCATGACAGATCTATACAAATATAATTACAGTGTCCCCTCTATATAAGGCTGTATTTGGGGTCCATGACATACCCCCAGCCTTATAGTATCAGCCTTATAAAATAGTGCAGGTAAATAACAAAAAATAAAAATGGGGTCCACATCTGACCCAGCCTTATATCCGAATCCGCTCTGTATCGAACAGCCTTATATCAAGGGGGCACTGTATATGCAATGATAGTTGTTCAAAACAGACTGATAAAATTTTAATATAAAAATGAAAGAAAAACAAGTAATTAAAGAGAAGCACTTCATGCAAACCACTTTCAGTCACATGCCAATATGTCATGCCATGCCAACACCGCATTACTAGCTGAATATGTAGCAATCACCGATCTACAGGGCATCTTCAGTTGATTCCAGGGGTAAGAAGGTTAAATGTCAGTCATCAGATTAAAGTTGGAAAATAACATCTACATTATACAGAGGAGTTACAACAATGATTGCGCTATTCATTATTCTCAATTTGACATTTTGTTATCTTCTTGTGAATCGAATAGCAAGGATAAATCTAAAATGTTGTTAATATAAAGAATAGAAGATGATATTATCATTAGTGGGAACAAAGATCAGTTACAGAGAGATTTGGGGAAGAAACTTCCAAATACCAGATATATAGAGAATAAAATCTAAATGATTTGATTGGTCCCAAACGTTATAATACGTAGTAGTTCATTATGTGCTAAAATTGCAACTTCTCTATTTATAAAATATAATATTATTTAAATTTTAATGCTGAAATCTAATACCGTAAACCAATTTAACACAGTACTATCTAATTATTTATCCACTACGCAAACTGATAACCTACTACCAGGGTAATAATGTACCTAAAGGTTACAATGTCTCCAATGCACGATGATGAGGTTTCAATAAAAGTTTAAATACAAATTGTTCTGTATGTATATTCATTTTTAAGTAAACCATGTACAAGTATATAAGTTAAGTGGGCCAAATTCTAGTCTATCAAACACTACAGATTGTACAACACTACAGATTGTACAGCGTCCACACCAAGTCACACCTCAAGTTTTGGGGGCGTGTCACAAGTGTGATGACACGCCCCCTCTCACCACCATGCCCAACAGGAAAGAGAGCACATTTGGATTGACAGTGGATGGAAGACAGGACCTAATACACCTGCAATCCCAAACCACACCCACCAGACCACACCCACCAGACCACACCCACAGACCACACCCACCAGATAGTTCTAGTCTGCATGCCAAAAATGTTCATTATATTCAGCACCAATACTAAAAACAATAGATTTTTCTCTCTTGCTCTCTTGATGTTTCAACTTCAATACTTTGAACACTTTCCCCATGTTCTTGTGTAAAGGAATTATGTATTTTTGCTGAATATAATGAAATTCATGGCAATTCCATCCGGAGGACACGTCTTTTTGTTTTCTATTGAAATCATACACTTCAGTTTTGAATGCTACTAGCAACCTTGATTATCACTGATAATTATACATGTTGCTTGCGTCTGTTGCAGTTAGGAATGAAAATAGAGTCCTGTTAGTTCATGAACAAAATAGTCTTGAAAGTATCTCTAAACCAAAATTGAAATTCAATCACCCCAACCCCCTTTCCCCACCCCTAACCCAACCTCCAAAACAGATATTTTAATTCAAATAAACTATTTCCTCTGGTATGCACCCAAATATTGTAAGAAAATAAATTTAGTCTTCATATTGTTACAGATGTCAATAGAGTGAGTGTCCGTTACTGATCACCCAGTGTCCGTTAAGTATCGAAATAGACAATCTGGTATCAAAATATAAAAGCGTATGATTTCAATCTCTAAAAACTAAATCCACCCACGAAACTAAATCCACCCACAAAAACAGGAATGATGGTAACTTACCGAAGACCCTCTTTGGTATGATGGGGGTCTGAGACTGCATCGCGTCGCTGCGGCCGTATCTGTTCTCGGCGTAGATGCGGAAGTAGTAGTCCACGTTCTCCGTCAGTCCTGTGGCAGAGAAAGTCAGGTTGTCGGCATCGTTGCGGCCGACGTACATCCATGACTTCTTGCCGTCTTCGCGGCGCTCCACGATGTAGCCGGTGATCCTGGAACCGCCGTCGTAGCTGGGCGGCTCCCACTGGAACGTGGCCGACTCGCGGGTGATCTGCAGTTGTTTGATTGGTCCTGTGGGAGGCTGGGGCGGGCCTGTGTAGTGATAGACAGGTGTCATAGGTAAACAACCAATCAACACCCATTACCATTGAGTAGCAGAACAATGTGAAGCAATCAGAGTT
This sequence comes from Lepetodrilus ovalis, assembly GCA_032361185.1. Taxonomy (NCBI): domain Eukaryota; kingdom Metazoa; phylum Mollusca; class Gastropoda; order Lepetellida; family Lepetodrilidae; genus Lepetodrilus; species Lepetodrilus ovalis. The sequence continues at coordinate 7,334 of JAUTBQ010176899.1, forward strand.
CAGCTTTTACTAGTTAAACTCATATCAAAATTATGAATACTTGGCCAAAACAAATTTACTTTACATATTTGAGTGAGTTACTGTTTTACATCACAGCAAACTTTAAACATGTATACTTCTCAGGGAGTTTAGAAGCGAAATGAGAGGACACGGATCCATTGACTGGCATCAATAACATAGCATTATGAGCCCACTTTTGACCATGAATTTGGCACATTTTGCACGTTATTATCATAATAATATAGCTGAATTACTGGATTATTAACAGCTCAGGTAGTACGAGGTCTACTAACCGTAAGGACTCTTTGGAATGATAGGTGCCTCTGTGTCTAGAGGCTGGCCAATGCCTACAGCATTCTCAGCCATGACACGGAAGAAGTAGCCAACGTTGTCTAGCAGGTTCTCTACCTTCACACTGGTGACATCAGCCTTAACCTGGGGACAGTGACAACCATGGTTGAACATCATCAGAGAATCTCTCATTCATGGACACAGCCAACAATAAATGGATCTTGTGACATGAATAATTTCCAAATTATGATATATGATTTTCTAATAATAATATGATACACTGTTTGAAATATTTTCAAGAGCCGCAAGGAATATTTCTGGAAATGAGTGAGTTATTGTCTAACATTGCAGCAGGAATCCTCTCCTACATACAACGACATTCCAGGAAAGTGGAGTAAATTGTGATGACGTTGGTCAATGCCATATCCATGATCATAGCATTACGAGAATTGCAGCTCTCGATACATGTATACAGTTACTTACGACTCTCTTGACTCTATAATCATTCTGTTGAATTTGACCCAGGATGTTTACCTTTGCAACTCGAAGCCAAGATGGTCGTCTTATGTCGGATTTTTCCACGATGTATCCAGTCACTCTGGATCCTCCGTCATTCTCTGGTGGCTGCCATGACAGTTTAGCAGAGTCGTCTGTGACGTCGTTGCACATCAGTGGGCCCACGGGGCGGGACGGCTTGCCTGTGGAGACAGAATTGGATAGAAGTCCATTGAAGATAGACACAGAACTTACTAAACATGAACCGTAAACTAGTAGAATGTATGGGTATATTTATGTGTCATGCGTAATATAGTACAATATGCTCTTAGAAGCAAGATAAAACATTTAAGTAAAATGAAACTCACAAGAAGTAACTCCTGCTTACCCATTTGTCTTGAAGGCACGATGGCGTGACTGAGTCCAATGGGAGGACCGTAGCCCATGATGTTCTTGGCACGGACCTGGAAGAAGTATTCGTAGCCTTCGATGAGGCCTCGGACGTCGTACATGAGGTCGTAACCTCCTACCTCTCCGGCGGATATCCACGTGGCGGCCTTGCCGTCACGCTGCTCCACCTTGTATCCCGTGATGACGGCACCACCGTCGTGCTGTGGTCGTCTCCACATCAGACTCACCATGCTGCGGTCGACGAAGGTCTCGGACAGGTCTTCTGGGGGCCCTGGGAGGTCTGTAGCAGAAGACGCACCCAGGATTACACACACAATCAGTCAAGGAAGTTTCATGAAATTATATTCAGTTTTAAGTTCTATCTTTGAATATCAACAATAAATTATAGCAAAGAACATAACATCTCAATAGCAGTTGTCTGTGGTACAATGTGTTTTGAAATCAGAACAAAAAATATTTGGATTTAAGCACTATTTCTAATTGAGATTTCCTGGAAACAAATCATTAACCATGATCTGTTGATGACAATCCTCGACTCACCAACTGCTCTTTCTGGCATGATGGGTTTGGGCAGCATGGCCGGTTCACTGAGACCCTCGGCGTTCTCTGCCATTACACGGAACATGTACATCCGTCCTTCCAGGAGGTTCTTGGCCTCGATCTTGGTGACGTCTACACCTGTGTCTCCAGCTCTCTGCCACTGCATCCTGTCTGCGTCTCTCCGCTCCACCACGTATCCTGTCAGCGGGAGACCTCCAGTGAAGTCTGGAGGCAGCCATTCCAGCACGACAGCCTCGTCAAACACCTCGGAGGCCCTGAGGTGGCTGGGTGGCGATGGGACATCTGTGGAAACAAGCAAGCAGAATATAATGATGTCTGGTATGGATTTGGAAGCTTCCATAGTTCATGGATGAGGCAAAAGAGTCAGGGTAATGCAAACATTCTGTATAATATTAATAACAAATATTGTTAAATATGTATTAAAAAAACTTCCGGGATTGATGGATGAGATCAAAAAATCTTGATAATGCAAAAATCCTGTATCATATTATTAATATTTATCAAAAAAAACTTCCAGGATTCATGAACAGCCAATTTAGTGACTACCTGAACTCCTGGTTTCACATTATAATATAAGAATCAGGTTTAATTTTCAAATGATTCCAGTGGACTTCATTGGTTATGATCTGTAGTCAGGATTGCCATAGTTAACATAAGAGGTGATGATGTCGGGATGATGACAGAATGCTGTACTTACCAAACTGACTCTGAGCAATGATGGGTTTCTTGAGTTCCAGAGGAGCTCCGATGCCCATTTTGTTCTCCGCGGCTACACGGAACATGTAAGCATGATCTTCAATGAGGCTCGACAGATGGTAGCTGGTGACAGGGCCCGCAACTCTTGCAGCCCTCATCCAGCCACTGCAACGTGTAGTGTCGTTCTTCTCGATGGTGTATCCCGTGATTGGACAGCCTCCGTCATCCAGAGGTGCCTGCCAGGACAGTGTAGCAGAGTCTCGCTTCATGTTGGCCAGATGCATCGGTCCTCTTGGTGCTCCTGGTGCCTCTGTTGATGAAAAGGTGGAAGTTATATTGTAGCTTACATGGAAATAGAACATGGATACCCTGTCTGATATGTTGTTGTTTACCCATCGGTTATGATGAGGACTTCATGGTGCCCCTGTCTGATATAACATTCTAATAACCATATGCACTGCTCAATCTCCATCAATCACAAGTTGCCTCCAGGAGTGAGTGAGTTTAACGTTGCTACGGGAATCTTTCACCCATTTGCAATGACCTCCAGAAGGAGGAAACTTGACAACAATTTATATTATGTGAACTGACGAAATATGTTGAATTATGCTTAGACATTTATTAACATTTATTAACAACATAATACCTAGTGGTCTTGTTGGTCGGACTTGAGTATCAAGGTTGTTAGGTTTGCTCTTGCCGACAGAGTTGACGGCACACACTCGGAAGTCGTACGTGTCTCCGGTGGTCAGGTTCCGGATGTTCTGTCTGGTGGCCAGAGAGCTGACCTCTGCCATGGTTTTCCAGTCGCTGTGTCTCCCCGTGCTGCCCTCAATGAGGTAGCCCGTGATTGGTGAACCGCCGTCATCCAAGGGAGGCAACCAGTCCAGCATCACAGAGTCTGCGGTGATCTTGCTGGCGCGGATACGTCCAGATGGTGGTCCAGGTGGCTCTGTGGACGGAGAATTTATTAATACAGTCATAGCAAAGAAACTGTGCAGATCATCAGGTTCAATATTTCATCTTAAACATTATCCTTCGAATGTATGAATGTAATACTTTGTATATCTTAAGTATTTAAATATTGGTGATGTTACCTTTTACACTTGAATGTGTCATCAATGCATATATTCGGTTCAATTCCAATGACTGACATTCCCAGAGATTCATATTTTTTGTATTTATTTTATTTATTTCTTTCTTTATTTTTACTTTCTTACTTCATACTTTTATGTGTAGACTCTATACTATAAAACATGTTCTCGTATTTAAAAATTACAAATGAAAATGTATTTATTTTAATTATCATTATTTATTATTATTATCATTATCATTATTATCATTATTATCATCATTATCATTATCATTATTATTATTATTATTATTATTATTATTATTATCATCATGTATTTTATTTATTGCATGTAGCAAGTCGTGTTGTCTACATACAACAAAAGGATGATTCTTCAGATAATCAATCTGCAATGATAAAT
>JAUTBQ010176910.1:0-11279 GCA_032361185.1 Lepetodrilus ovalis
CTCTCTCTCTCTCTCTCTCTCTCTCTCTCTCTCTCTCTCTCTCTCTCTCTCTCTCTCTCTCTCTCTTTATCTATCTACCCACTATCTTCCTCCCTACCCCCCTCTCTCCCCTGTCAATCACTTTCACAGCTGGACATTTCCAGGGTATGCATGTACTACTGATCTCCCAACAAGAAGCTTCTATTAATTACACTTGTAGCTGGCATGAATTACAAGACTCTCCGCTTCGGACAATCTCGTCCTTCACGTGAGTAAAACCACATGTTTTTAATTCTAACTACATGCTTTAATTTTGATGTATACTAACATTGATAAAAGCATTCGTATAACTAACCAGACTAATTATTGAAGATGGAAATCAAGTGTTTGGTTATTATTTTATTTAGCTATTTTTTAATAAAGCTGACCGTTGACAGCTATGCTGCATGGAAGTCTAATTAACGGAAGAATAATTACTAGAAATGAGCATCATATATAGCTAGCTACCTGAGGTCTTCTATTGCATTGTAGCATTAACCAAGCTGGCACATTCTCCTTTCATCCACTTTTTCTTTGGCAAAATAACTATTTACTTTTGGAAATAAATACATCTATTATTTAGAGAAGTAATGAAGTACAAGTAAATTAATTGTCATGTCACATTACAATTATCCTTTTCAGAAGCTCACCGTACAAAACCATGCCAAAACTGGTCACTCTAGTGTGTGGCGCTGGTAGCTCAGCGCACGTACTGGCAGGTCTCGCGGCAAAATGCGAGAACATGGAGTCCAGAGTTCTCACTCTTTGCGAAGACGAGGCTGAGAAGTGGTCTGAGTCTCTGAAGGAGAACGAGCTGACTGTTACCATCAACCAAGGCGGCGAGGAACCCACGGTGCTCAAAGTAAAACCCAGAGTCGTGACGAAGAACCCGGAACGAGCTCTCAAGGGAGCTAACTTCGTCATCCTGACGGTGCCTCCCAAGGACCAACAGCAATACCTCGAGGCCATTGCATCTCGCCTGGAGCCAGACACCACCATAGTAGGATTTCCCGGACATCCGGGCTTTGAGTTCATGTGCCTCAACTATTTAAAGGCCAAAAGCAAGAGGTGTGCCATCATCAACTTTGAGTCTATGCCGTATGCGTGTCGAGTGAAAGAATTCGGAAAGGAGGTAACGGTGCTTGGAATAAATGAAATTATCCGCGGAGCTATTGTTATGGGGAAGAGTAAAGCATCTTACGACCCGTTAGAGGTTCTACAGAAGGTGCTCGGAGAAGCGCCAATCATAGAGAGGTTCAACAACTACCTGGAACCCCTCCTAGCGACCAGTACAATAGTCAATCCCGCCATCATGTACGGGAAATGGAAGAACTGGGATGGGAAACCCTTAGACGAGAAACCTTTATTCTACCAAGGAATTAGTGAACAAGATTCAAAAATTCTTATGACTTTGAGCGAAGAATGCTGTGACATAGCTCATGCAATAACCAAGAAGAATCCCAAGGTAGAGCTGTCATGGGTGATCTCCCTTTTCGACCTCTTCTGTGAGGAATACTACGACAACATCGGTGACCCAAGTAACCTTCTGACCTTGATGAAGACCAACTCAGCTTACGATGGCATTACTCATTCGATGATTCCAACAGAGGATGATAAATATCTCCCAGATTTTACCAGTAGGCATCTCACAGAAGACGTTCCCCGTGGACTGGCTATAACGAAGGGAATTGCTTTACTGGTGGGCGTCAAAACTCCACTACACAACCAGGTCCTTGAATGGTGCCAAGAAAAGATGGGCAAAGAATATCTGGTGCAGCGGGAACTGAAAGGGAAGGACATTGGGGAGACAAGATGCCCTCAGCGGTTCGGGTTCGATTCTCTGAGTGACTTACTCAACATTCTATAAACGTGTGTGATATTACCGTATTACGCTCTGTTGGAAATGTCAGACCAACGCTGGCTTGCTCAATGTTTTTATTTATCTGCAACAAGTTATTTTATAGTTCGTTATCTTTTAAACATAGACTCATCATGCAATCAATCATATACAATCAGTATATATATATAACAATCTTCGTGAAAATGATGACCTCAATTTTGTTAAAATTCGTATCTGTATTTGGGAATACGTATTATCCATCTCGTCCTGAAATACTACCGGTATGATAAATATGACAGTGAGATGCTTGTCACCTATATTGCCTCCGACATCCTTTCAACACTTTCTTTCCACACCAGCATGTAGCCTACCAATTATTTCAAGTGATGTTATGCATGATATATTTAGGGCTGTTTCGTAATGTTGTACCTTCTGTTCTCTCATGTGTGAGGCCCCACAAAACCCATGGTGCGTTCGGTGCATTCGGGCGATCAACCAGACTAGACATACACTGTGTAGGAACCATGGTTCACGAATGGTCCGCGCGCGAAGTAGGCCCTAGCACTCAGGACTACCGACACGTCGATCTCATTGTTTTACCGCTATCCTTTCAGGGCGCATTCATATCTCAAACTGTAAATATGAAACAAGCATAGATTGTTCCGTCTTTAAGTGAATATGGTGATGTTAAGGTATTCGGCAGTACTAAGTATTACCGATCATTAGTTCGACAATGTTACCTTATTCACACGCCGGGCCCTATTCCGCCAGTAGTTTTAAAACATGTAGCGCCCTGTTCAAGTCTCCGTGTGATCCCAATTATTCGTTCCGTCATTTTGCTATTTTGTGATATTTGTTGTAAAGCTGTATTTTTTCAATAAAATGTTGACTTTCTCTCCTTTGTTAATTGACTTTTACAATCAAATAATTATGTTCTCATTTTGGCCAGACATTGTGCAACAGGTCTACGTTACTCTGACAGCCCACCGTGGTATATCACATAACTCCAGCAATTACATTAACTGGTTATTCGATATTTGTAATCAAATTATCCAAAATGAAGCAAGGAGTATGGTATAGTTCCTTCAAAGCGCCAAATGATTTACTGGCAACGGACTGTTCTAAGACGTGACATATCGTACGAGAGCAAAACAACTGTACAGTGTTTTCGTACATGTTATGCACCTACGTATCAATGTACGGTGTCCATGTAGTGTAGGTCGTCTAACGCAGAATAGCGCTGCAGTCAACTTGGACCTATGACTTGGTTGCTCGTCTACCAAAATCTAGGAATATAGCATACTAATCATAATACATGTATAATACTACTACTACTACTACTACTACTAATAATAATAATTAATAATTAATAATAATAATAATAATAATAGTATACATGTAGTTATAAATATAGTTATATAGCATGGGGTTCTAGCTAGGCTGCTCAGCACAGGTGAGCGGTTCATCGTGAACACAGTCTCCTAGACATGGTATAAACAGAATTGCAGATATTAAGTAATTAAACAAGATACACTATTGTAAATAAATAAATTTTGAAGGATTTTGGAAAAGAGTCAAGAGATTTAGCAGATTTAAGAGTCAAGTAGACCATTCTACAATCTTGCAGCAACAGTTTTGAAGGCACGATCGCCGAATTTAGATTTTGTTGTTTTAGATGGTGAGAATGTCCTTGCTTTTTTATATTAGTTCTCAGTTTGGCTTATGCATTGTCAGAAGTGAAGAAAGATACTAGTATTGTGGAGCTAAGTATAAACATCTAATAGTATTGGGTCAATGGTGTCCATTGTTTGGGTATGTTATCCTAACGTGGTATTGCTTTAGGCAATCCTATCTCTAACATTAATATATGCTATTATTGAATATCAGCAGCGTTGTCATTGTAGGTTATAATTGTAATTAAGAGAGAAAGAGAGCGAGAGAGAGAGGGGAGAGAGAGTGAGAGAGAGAGAGAAAGATTGAGAGAGAGAGAGAGAGAGAGAAAACAAATAAGAAAAGAGAGATAGAGAGAGATCGAGAAGGGAGAGAAAGACAGAGAGAGAAAAAGACAGAGATATTATTATATGGAGGTATATTCGTTTAGTATAATATTAATGTATATGCCAAATTAACAAGCAGTGTCATGCAACATATTGTTTGTTTCCACATCCTCAAAGAGTTTTTAAACATCTTTTAGTTTAGTTTAAACATATTTTATTCACAATGGAAAGGATTGGACACAAGTTATACCAACTTAGAAAATAATGTTCTTTAAAAGAACGTATCTGAGTGTATAGGTTTGTCCAAACCTTTCAGGAATACGACTATTATCTTCAATAATAAAATGGTTGGTAGTTCCGGATGACTAGTGACACAGACACACACGGTCACGCCACGTGAAGGACAATTCCAGAATACCTGGGTAAGAAAACAGTCGGACGTACTAAAGAAACGTTAACAAACACCTTGAAAAGGGGACAGTATTAGATAGAAGCAATAGTGTGTAACAATATCGGTGTCTCTAAGTCATTGGCCAATACGTTGTCAGTCTAAAGCAGGGATAATAGCCGCTCAGTAGGTACTGGCTGGCAGCGAGGGTACCCCCAGACATCACGTCCATCTCACACACGCCGACTGTAGGTGTGTATATACATTTTCTTAGAACGTACAGCTGTAGGTGACCTTCAGTAGTGTCAAGGTCTAATATTTCTCGGTAGCACACCTTGAAAGTGGCACGCGCGCACAGAATCGGTTGGAATACACGTTTTACCTGTAGGTAAGTTGCAATTTGTGTTAAGTTAATTTGACGAAACTTTCTACAAACTTGTAAAACAAACATGGTACTTGCTCATGCAACTTGCTTTTGAAAGTATAAGAATGCTTAAAAGTTGGAAACTCACAAGCGCGAAGTCAGCACATAATGTACAGTATGAGATGCTTATAGACGTGCGCTTTTTCTAGGTAATGTTAACAAAAGTATTTATACTGTGATCAATTATAGGCCTACTCAGTCTGCTACTCGAGAAAATAATTGTAATATACATATGGTAACTTTTAAATACTGTATGCGGACTTATTTTATAAGCATATTCATTAACTGTCTTTTAATACGGGTAATAGTTTGGACATGATATTTACTATTTACAAACTATATTCGGTTTAATAATGGAACTGATAAAAACTGATGAAAGTACGTTAATTGCGAGAAGTATAGATCCATCAATATTGGATTTTACAGAACTGCAGTCATGAAAATAATCACTCATGCATTGTATATGCCCGCCGCGAGTAGACATGTGTAGTATGATTGTCCGCTGGTGGACACTGGGGTCATGGCGAGGTCAGATGTGTCAGCTAACCTGGTTCAGCTGGTGTAGTCTCGCAATGGTCAGATGGTCAGATGGTCAGTTGCGTGTATAAAGAAACATGTCCGAACTGTCTCTAAAAGGTGTAGTTGAATAACGCTGAATCGTAGCATATTCCTACCACATAAGATTAAGGTACGCAAGATTGTTAGATTTGAAATACAAATATTGTTTGGACATTATTATATATGGAATGCTGTGTAGGCCTACAATGCATGGTATATGTGACGGACTCACAAGGATTAAATACAATATATAGGTACGTATATACGGAATATTCAGTATTTCCCTCCTTCCCTCTGCGCCTCTCTCTCTCTCTCTCTCTCTCTCTCTCTCTCTCTCTCTCTCTCTTCACTCCTCTCACTCGCCCACACACGCATTCATACACACTCACGCGCGCGCACTCACACAGGAACGCACACCTTCATAAGGGCGGGTTGTAGCACAATAGGCATGGTGCCTATAGCGCGTTGGACTTCGGAAACATAATGTCTCGGGTTCAAATCCCGTCAATGTACGCGAAAGTTACCTTTCTGACGCTATCATGACAGGATGTACTGTTTGTGCTGCAATGCAGTTATCTTCCTTGGTCTGTCAGTACCACGCCGATGTAACAGCCCCTAAACACTCCCCCATGAAGTTCACTCTATAGTGTTTTGAGGCAGTCGAAATCAATCCCCTTAGCCCCAAAACACTCCTCTTCAGCCCCAAAACGCTTCCCCTATATTTCTAATTTGGTGCTATGCATCGTATCCCAATGGTAAGCCCTAGGGTTATTAATTCCTTTGAAATCGTTCTCGGATTTAATATGCACAACGATACATTATCCTTCATATGGAGAATACACGTTTGAATAGTCCTACTATACAAAATATGCATGAATATTTTTGAATGCCGACTAAAAACGGTTATGACTGAAAGGTTCAGAATGGGTCCTGATCTTATATAATTATATACGTAACAAAGTACTTGCGTGCCAATTTTCATGTTTTTATCACAATTTGAACAAATTTTTGGCTTATCTGCTTCAATAATTGGGCGGGAAATAAAAGACTAATATTATACATCCACTTCCTATTGGAATTTTAATTTCGTTTTCTATTAGAATTTACGACTTGTCATGAACTGAGAACAATCGCACACTGTTCCCGAGGGAAGCACGACATAAAGAATCATTTCCTATTTCCAGAGTATTATCTGCCATTTTAATCTCAATTGAACAATAATTAATGTCCATCCAAGTATGTAAGTATGCAACTGAAAACGTGGTAACTTTTAAAGAAATAAATGGAAAATGTTAGATTTTGTTTCTAATAGTATGTACGTGTCTAGAGCTATGGTCTATCTAAGAATGCCAAATGATTTGTGTTTTTATATTAATATTTACTTGTAAGTGAAAAATATCCAAGGGTCCGCAAATATAAAATTTCACATGTTTTAAAAATTGATTATTAATTAGAATGTAATCGGAATTTTTTTTAATTATCGGCGAATATAATTTAACATGTAATGGGAATTGTTTTTAATATTTATGCCACTTCTAGGTATCTATATAGCTATATGTAATTATAATTGACGTTCGTGTACACGAACATTTGCAGAATAAGGGTTGAGGGAACCACGTCGAAGTGAAGCGGTGTATTATAGTCTACATACATTTTAAACAGAGTAGTCAAACTGGTATTAGATAATGTCAATGTATCTACTGTAGTCATACTGGGAGAAAATGTGACATAATATTTAATAAAAAAAGGTGGTTACATCTGAATGGTTGCAGTGGCAGGAAAAGTATTTTAAACTACAAGTATATATATTGAGTTGAATGTTAAAGTCATACTATCACGGATGGTTGACCTAGTTAATGGCCAAATAAATTTCTAACTGAGATTACTTATGTTTGATTTGTCCACGCAAACGTTGTTATTTACTGATGCACCTATTCCCCAACGCTCGATAGTTAACATAAATTTCATATTTTATATGAATTAAGGTTACGTAACATTAATTAATTATCTTGTCTTTACTGCATAATTAATCTATGAAGGAATTCTAAGAAAAACTAGTGGTATCACCTTGAATTCAAAGAAAACGTAGTCGTACCACTGTTAGTTATGGCACTTTGCATTATATATAATGAAACAAAAAGAAATACGACCACATTCAAGTAGCGCAGTGGTAGACGTTGGACTTCGGAGCGAAAGGTACCGAGTTCAAATCCCGCCCCGGGGACCAGCTTCAATGTTCGCAGAAGTTACATTTCTGATGCGATATTGACAGGATGCACTACAGTTACCATCCTTGGTCTGTCAGTACCAGCCGGTGCTCGCAGGTTTACTGCAACATTCAGTGCTACGGACATTGCGGGTTTCCTCCTGCCATAAACTGACAAGTCGTGATGTTAGTGAAAGATTCTAGTAAGCGACTCTAAACCCCATTACAAAAAAAAAAAAAAAAAAAAAAATCTATTCCGATTATATAGACAACAGATGTGACGGTAATTGTAGTTAATGTAAATAAATATTGCTTAGATCAACTAAATTTTATGATTGTAAGTTTTAAATTGTATAAACGTATACATAATATTAGGTGGTGTTTTGGGGCGGGGGTAGTATTTTGAGGTTCCAAAGGGGGAGTGTTTGGAGGCTCCTACACCGGTGCTCGCATGTTTACTACAACAATCAGCGCTACGGGTGTTGCGGGTTTCCTACTGCCATAAACTGACAAACGGTAAAATAATCTTGAAAGCGCATTTAAACATCAATAAAGCAACAACAACAAGAACACACGACAACTCAACGAATCCCATTTCGCACCAGCGGTATCGAACATCCCACCACGATTCGCATTCTAAACTCCAGCACAATCGCATGGCAGATAGCATTAATGTAACCATCTCCCTGCTGGATTATCCACAAACTCAGCTCTTTAGGACATCTCCAGTTGCCTGCAGCAGGGAGAGGGTTAAAGTGTTCAAGCAGTTAACCTTCCATACGGACATTATCATTGTCATTAATGGTCCACTTCTGGGACCGAGGAATGATTTTTCCTAACATTACGATAGATCCTTAATAAGATCTGATAGCAGTCGGCACATCGAGGCCGTCGACCGGAACCCACATGTGCATTCACACAAATCTATAGGATTACAACCTGTAACACGAGATATCCAACAATCCAAAAACAAGATATCCTCATAATCGCTGAATTGAACAAATTCATGCTCGATATAGCGCCCTGGGTATCCTTTCACGAAACTCTCTTATCCTTTTTTTCTTTTTCGTTTTAATGGGGTTTATAGTCGCTTTCTAGAATTGTTCACTAACATCACGAGTTGTCAATTTATGGCAGGAGGAAACCTGCAACATCCGTAGCGCTGAATGTTGCAGTAAACCTGTGAGCACCGGCTGGCACTGACAGACCAAGGATGATATCTATATGGCCACTCTACAGACAGTGCATCCTATCAATATCGCGTCAGATATGTAAGTCTGCGAACATTGATGACGGGCACTCGGGGGGCGGGATTTTGAACTCGGTACCTTTCGCTCCGAAGTCCAACTCTTATCTACTAAGGGACTTGTGGCGCTTTCTTAGCAGGGTATTAGCTATGGTGGATAACACAGCTTCGTGAAAGGATACCCAGACATTTTACTTGCCAGAAAACGAAACCTTGTAATGTTACACCAAAGTGCGTCCCCAGAAGACATTCTTTATACCGAATAACACGATCACGTCTAAGTGGATTAGTGATTGATTTCTCAACGCTGATACTGGCATTGTGTTACCGGTGGTGCGTGTAGCAACCTTGAGACAACATGCATACACATGCACATACTAGTATGTTGTAAGGATAGCTAGTACACATACCACACGGAAGAAGCACATCAGATAAATATAGCCATGTTACCGATAGGTTTACCATGATGTATGTACCGTTAACTGAGCCTGTCTAAAAGCAAACTACGCAACTGCCCTACTGTTGCTCCTGTCGTATAACAGTTTTGCAAGCTAAGCTGTAATTTCTATTCTTGAGTTGCTGCAGATTGTTCAAGTGATTACTCCTTGAAAGAAACAAGTTTGTTTCCTTTCACTAGGTGCATCAATGTATGTAACATATTGTTTAAGTATTATGTAAATCTATCCGAATATTAGGCATAAATAATGTGGAAAATATGTGATATATACGTTTTACGATATGATCTTGGCATTGAATTAAAAGATCTGCCAGCATTATTTTTAACGCCAATGTAAATCGAGTTAAGTGGCTCAGTTTTGACACCAACTAACCGAAAATAGGAATACTGTGTGACTGTTTTCCTTCTGGATGGTTTTAGGAAATTGGTTAGCTAGGGACCAAATCGATTACTCCGACTCCAATAGGAGATCTGGGATAGATACATACAACGGATATCAATACTGACATTTCAGCTGTTTTATCTCCCACTGCGGAAGTCGTCTATGATCTGATGTGTGATGGTTCCTTGGGCGCTCTCATCAACCTCTTGTATCCACTACAAGAGCAAATAGAGCTCTCGTGGCTATACTTCTCTCTACACGAGGGCGCAATAGTCTCTTTATGGATATAACTGCTTCGCGAAAGGGTGCTCAATGTAACTGATGATCAAGTCAAATACTGTAGTTGGAAACTCAAGGACATATACCGCAGGAATCCAATGTAATTAATAATAAATATAGCGTCATATAATACATGCGGACACAGCCAAGTGTAGTTCTATTCTATGTGAATGGTATCCGCAGAAATCCGTATGCTCAATGCCGTTTTACCTGTATTGTATGAACTGCTAAATAAAGGTCGCTTATTATATGTCTCTACAGTTTACGGGCAGCTTCAGCGTGTTGACGTTTTATCGATTGTCCTTGTACAGACATGCATAGCGTGTCGCGCGAACTCGGACATCTGAAAGAAACACTAATGACTTCTTAGCCACGTTCAGAATCAAACGTCTTTAACTTAATGAGAACAGCTGTTCCCTCCTCAGCAGATGCTGCAGAAGGACCATAGGACGTTTGCTGTGGGCTCTGGCGTTGTCAATCCTGTAGTATAACTGGTTCTGGACTAGTCAATCCTGTAGTGTAGTCACAGGCACTAGTAGTGCCTGATTAGAATCAATAGGAATATAGACAAAAGCCATGGGTACAGCCCTAACTGATCCCTGGGCGGCAATGCCGAATCGATGATAGAGTTAGTTTCCATGAGCCACTTCCGGTCATGATGTGTTTCGAGGTCGGAGATGGACAGTCAATTGTGAATGAGTGGAAGGGATGAGCGTGGATCGCCAGATAATCCGATTGAGTTTCTCCTGCCTGTAAAGGAAATGTAAAACGTATCTCTAATAGCTTTCCTCCAGGGTATAGAGAGTGTGAAGTAATCTGAGAAAGGGCCAGTCGTGTAGTAGGTGGACAACACATCCATTTGGAAAACAGAAGACATCTCACATTAGCAGGTTAGTGTTCGCTATACAATGGATTACACCGCAGACGAATCAGACGCTCACAGTTCGCTTCAAAAGCTTAAACGTTTAATCTATTCTTGAGTGAGATTTGTTGCAAACATTCACCCATACTGGATGAGGAAACTATTTTTGATGCAATCATTCTAAACGCAACCAAACATCAGGAGAGTTCAAACGTTTCCCAGTGGTGAGTTAGAAATGTCGAGAAATAAATTATTAATGAAAATGTATACGTGTACAGTTAGGAGATTAATGTCGGATAATGGTCGGAGCTCTATGCTAACTGAAGTTAGCCTTACCTGGTGGTATTGTCATCTTTGCATGCACTAATACATTTCAAAACATAATTATAAATAATGTTAATAACTTTGTGGGAAAAGAAAATCTACACAAATTATATCACGCTGTGTCTCCAATGGCAACAGTGATCTGTTAATATAACTGTATCTATCTAGCAGTGTAAATCGATGAACATCCGAACAATTTCTGACCAATACGGTATATTATAATCCTTTATTTATGCAATGCAGGATTTCTGGAGGGACGTCATAGGGGGAGGAGGAGGAAGGGGGGGGGGGGGGGATG
>JAUTBQ010176921.1:0-25033 GCA_032361185.1 Lepetodrilus ovalis
TACACTATTAGTACTGACCACTGCATGTCACACCTGGCTATGCTGGTAAGAGGAAACAGCGCTGTTTCATTTCCTCTCCAGGTTATTGTTTTCAATATCCACAGTACCGGACAGGGTGCTTCCGCCTATCTTTAGACCATACAGGAACGGAAGTACTTCCGATAATCGCCATTGAAATTAAATAATGTGTTGACGACAAAGAGGAATGAAGACGTTACAGACAGTGCTAGTGATGGAGACGTCCAATCGAAGGCCATTGAAGACAGAAATAAAACTACTTCCCCAATTACAAACTATATTAAATGTAACCCAGTAGGTTCTTCGTAGAGAACTATTCCCAGTGTTGTTAAAGGCTGAGAGTATTACAGTGGTATGGGGGTGTCTGGAGTTTATTGCTATTTATCAGTAGGTCTGTATCTCCATCACCACACTCTGGGCGATACAGCGCTCTCTCGTGGGTCATTAGAGAGTGATTGTGGTCCGTCCTGACTTGAGGAACCCTTGTATAATAATAAAGAACCAATATTCTCCTACTTTTAGCTGTTATCCCATACCCATAGATCTCCGTATATAATGACTACTATTTGTAATCATGCCATCATACCCACGAATTTAGTCCTTGTCAAATAAGTTTCGTGCCAATGTATTACTGTTTCTTAATGGTAAGTGGAAATATCATAAAACATTGAATGGCCATGAACTACCACCAACTATACCAATGTGAATATCTACAAATCCACTACCAAGCAATGATGAATGGGCTCTCCTGTCCATAATATTGCGTAAAAGGACATTGTGTACGTGTTACTTTGCCTTTGAGGCAATAGCCTCATGTGACGGCCGTTTAGGAAATCATTACTGATGGCTCTGGTTTCATCTTCCCGCGCAAGAGCTCCAGCTTGTGGGAGCTCTATTGGTTTGCACTGGGCTCTGTCTACTCATCCTACTTACTGTAGGTCGTGGGTCGAGAGCTGCAGGAGCGTATGACACTACGAGGTGTAACAGACAAGGGCTACTCAAGTTCTCGCCTTGTTCTACACGATCCAGAAGCACGACGGGTCAGCATCAGTCTGTCTGCTTCCACTCATAATGTAAATACTCCGATAATAAAGATCGGAGCAGCTACGCAAACATCCCGGTTTGTTTAGGATCGCGGACTCGAAGTTGTTATACGAGAGGTGGTTCTCTGGTGTAATCTTTAATCTGTAGTATGTTGCCAAACAGCCCAGAGTGTCGGGCCAGACGTCGGAAGGGAACCCCCACGCGATTGAGAGTGGAGGGCTAGCGGGGTGTCGCTGTCTGCGTGGCAGGGCAGTCTCTCAGAGGATCGGGTAGTCGAATAATCCGCAACCGAACTTATCCGCCATCAACACTTACACACCCACAGCAGAGAATCTATTGGAGACAATGGACACTAATCTTTCATATTTCACTGGGAGAATTACGATGCTTTTATGAACTTAAATATCAATCAACCAAGAGAATATACGAAAGGGAGTTTTCGTTTTCCAGGAAATTGAATGCAAACAAGAGTTACTTATGCTTCGTACCCTCTGGCCTCAAGCTCACCCCATTGAAATGTGTCTGACCCCCGTCCCCAGTGTTAAGCACAACCCACGACTCTCCACCCTTTATACATAGGTCTCCACCCTTTATACATAGGTCTCCACCCGTTAAACATGGCTCGTATCACTCGCAGTTTGTACGAACCTTTAACGATTGTATGGAGTATGTCGTCCCCAGTTATCCTCCCACACAGCCTCTTCAAGTTATCATCACGTACACAGAAACCTGAAACAGAGAGAAGGATGTGAAGTGTCTAGAAATTGCCGAATATATTATTATCTAATTCTACACATGGACATTAATACTGTAATAGAAACGACATACACCGTCATTTCAATTAAAGAGGTATAACGTATAAAATAACGCCGTTTGATGAATTATATATATTTTAAAACACTTGTTAAACAATCACCTGTCCTACGCATTGATGAACAATAATTCACCTTCTGAGAGTATCTAGATAATACACACCGTCCGACACTGACTAGGAAGTTTTTTTAAATGTAAATAATGTGTTCACTATATAACACGCATGGTCTGACTTGACCGGAAATTTGGCTCCGGGTTGTGTTCTACGATGAAGATGGTTTCAGAGCCATTGCTGTTTACTAGAGGACTATGTGATGTTCCGTCGTGTCCCGACCCTGTCCACATAGTATTAGTATTGTGTGATTTCACGGTATAGAGGGACAATTCGATTAAAATTAAGCAAACTCCGCATTATTTCGCCATCGATTCCTCACGGGAAAGAAAGTGACCGATGTCGTAGATTTTACACACATTGTCACGTGGACAAAACGCGGACGGTGCGATGGACGTCCTAAAGTGATTATCATATGTCCCCTATGTCCTGCACTATGCATGGGAAGTCACATATTACAACACGTGTTCGTTATATGAGACGAGGCATCAACTATTCATGACTAAACAATGAGTAATGCTCACTATTGTGTGTCACGGTAAATTCCTATTATAAAACTGGCATATGTTTTAAAAGTAAAAATATGCCTCGAGGTAAAACATATAATGGTGTCAATTTAATGTTTAGTTATCCTAGTTCACTAATATTTAATACATACCGCGTTCGAATCTTCAACTGTGTAATGCATATTAGCAAATACAAGCAGAAAGCGTAGTTAAATATTAACGTTCCTAAAGATCAAACCAAATATCACTTGTACATTTTAAAGCAGATATCGGTTGCTAACAATCTCATCATATAAAGAAATATGAAAAAAATATCTAAAATGAAGCTCGATGACACTAGCTATTAAACATTGAAAGTATATCACATTCCATAAGTGATCTATTTCCCCCTCTGGGGATCGTCATATTAATGACGCGAGTACCGATAGCGCGGACCAATACCTCGGTTATCTAAATCTAAGTAGATGCTTGAAAACATCTCCTGAAGCATTGTTGAGGAAATATAATTTAAAAAACATCAACGTTATTTGATAGCTCGAATCGTGATGGCATTAAACGTGAACCAGATAGATGTAGCTTCTGATAACTTCCTGATTCATGGATAGTTTGACTTCTACTTATAGAAATAGATAGTCATTCTCATGGCACAGTTACCCTTTACTTGGGGAATCAGCGTGCGACACTACACACGGGTGGCAGAAACAACGGAGAAGATTTGACCTGATGATGTACAGTCGGGGCACTTCAAGGAGAGGTCGCCATTTCTCAGCATCATGCGCACAATAATTCCATCGATCGCCTTATAAAACTAACTTACTTAGGTGTTTGCCAATATGCCAAGCTTGATGTCATAGACGTGTATGAATATCTTCACAGTTTCGGCGCACTACTACAATTGCATACAACATTAGTGAATTTTAATGCATTTAGGATATAATCTTTCATTAAGATACCCAATTTTATCTTAATTATTTTTTAAACTATGTTAAAATACATTTTCATGTAGATGAAAACGCATTAATATTTGAAAATAATTACTTATAGATGATAGCAATTTAGTGGAAATGGGTTTGGATATTGAATGACCTTCCGTATATTGTAGCAACCCTTTGACTAACATTGCTCTGTGTGACAAAAGCTTGTCATTCAAAATGTATGACAAGTACTAACGTAATTAGCTTTATTCAGTAATATATACTGGAATAAAATAAAGTACAAAGATTAACTCCTGAGAAATGTCGATCCCCATAAGTTATTCATAATCTTTGTATTGAAGAGAATATACTATAGTGTTGATAATGTACACTGTCCGTAAATTAACTTCTCATTTGAGTTCTATAAAATGTCGAGGGACATAGACGCTACTTTCAGAGTAAATACTTAATGCTGAATAATAGCTGAATAACCACCATTGTTTAATAATACATTGCCATATTTGTCTGCCGAAGCGGAAAATACCTACTATTTATTATGCAAGAAGATAATATGTGATGACATTCTACAGAAGCTATGCGGTAACAATGGAACGGCATCCCTTGTGAATACGGATATGCTATTTGTATTTACAAGCTAGATTGGCCATTGTTGTTTAATTGTTCCAACTGTTGTTGCTCTGAGAGTATACAAATAACGGTATCATATAGCCAGCTAATACTCCAATATACCACCTCAGCGTATGACATACCAGCAGACAGACCATGTTATTGACATATGTCTCTGGCTACACACACGGTAAGCATTCGATAGGGTTGGTGTTGATATAATGTAGTACGGTTCATTGAACAAGCAACGACTATAGTCAGCGACGACTGTGTTATCGACAAAAGCATTTTCAGCGATTTAGAATCAAAATATTATGAAATAAACTACCATTGCACAATACCGACACATTATACGAGCAAAAGAAACGATTACATAAGAATGAATTATGATAATGAAATAGAACATTAGTTATGGACTAGTTTGAAGTGAATAGTGTTATTCCTCATGGAATAGATACATCTCTTCCTAACCAAAGCCACACAAGCATGTGACGTTTTGGAAGAGAATTGTGTAGAAGTCACGATAGCTGTACAAGGTTTAGATGGAAGCGACTAAACACTGATGATATCCCACATCCTCGACGCCAGCAAGACTGATCAAGTTTCATCCTAACGACAGTTCGTCACAACTCTGTGATTATGTAGAATGATTTCTATAACGCGTGTTAGTATCCCCCGCCGACGTAATGTCAATGTCTTAACATGGTAGGCTTTGATAGCTCGTCTGTGATGTAAGCGAGAGCTCAGCCATACTACATACGCATGACCACCGGAAGCTGATATCTGGAAATCTCGGGAGAGTACACATGTAGGAGACTAACCTCGAATTATATTTCCCGACTGAATGACGCAAATCTGTATAATATTTTCGCGTTAAATGTTAAGTGTCTATTTTTCCATCGCGTTTTACACATGTCTGTTTTCACAGGTGAATTGGATAATAAACAGTAAGGGCTCTCATTACACACACAAACATACATCACCAGCGCTTACATATGTCATGTATGTCTGTCAAGTATCAAATACATATACACCGCCGTTAGCCTCGGGCTTAATGAAATAATACCACGGGCAAAATGGCAATTTTGAAATTGATATTTTAGGATTGTGTATTAGTTTATACAATACTTGTGTAGGGATTGTCCATCGACAATAAATTAATGTACTTGATAAAGTATTACGGCATCCACAACCCGTCACTAGATAAGTGTATGTGTGTATGTGTCTGTGTGCGTGCGTGTGCGCGTGTGCGTGTGTGTGCGTGTGCATGTGCATGCATGGCTGTGGATGACGCATTGATGTAGTTATAATCAACTTTAGAATTCCCACAGTGATCTCAGTCAATGAAGATGTGCATACCTTCTGACAAGAGGCGGGTTTCCACCAAGTCACCTTTTCCGATCGAATACCAAATGTCGTAAACGTTAATGATCCTGAAACGTCTTAGTTTGATCACACACCGCTATGTATTTATTTTCAAATTGAAGCCAAAGTTCACATTTCAATTATTGAGTTTCCCTTTTATCGAGAAACCGTAGTTATTCAATTCTACCTCTATAGGGACTCACAACAATGGCACCCAATGTTGGCAGTCAGAGTATGAATCGCCTTAGAATGTCACAATCTGAATGCACTTTCTATGGCGTTCAGACAGATGCCTGACTAAACACCACGACACCTTTGTATTGTAGCTATTTAGTGGGATTTGCTCTGTCAGACACTGGAAACTTTCTGGCAGTCTCGATATGAATGGAATGGAATACCAATACACTCCTCATTGGTAACAACATAGGTGGACGCTGGAGGCGGTGTGATCTGATTAATGCTCTCTGATATGATAGCTGGGAGTAAATAGTCGTGGCAATATGCTGTGTATTACAGGTAGAACTGGTAACATTGTATATTATATAGACCTGGCAACATTGCATACTATATAAGACCTGACAACATTACATATTATATAGACCTGGCAACATTTTATAGAACTTGCCGTATTATGTGTCAGTCTTAAGAAGACTTGGCAGTATTTTGACCGAAATCCTTCACAATTCATATCCTTCCTTGAAACCAAGAAACATATATCTTCATCTATTTTGGGGCGGAAATTCGATAACGTGAATTAAAGTCATACATACGATAGTTATTAGTAAAATCGTGAGAGTCTAACGAAATAGATCAGGGTAAAAGCGAATAACGACCAAACCCAACATACCCACCCCCTACGCGCGCACGCACGCGCACGCACGCACACACAAACAGACACACACACACGCGCGCGCACACACACACACACACACACACCTCTAATTCTAACAATGCATCACTGTTAGTCATTGGGCTAACAACATAATGTATTGCAATATATTTGTCACTGGGCTCCTGCAAAGGGAGATAGACGACAATCCTGTTATTGTGTCGCAATGTTTTGTTGATTATTTAATTTCAGAAAACAAAGTAGTTTACTTAGGATCGACGATGCGCAATCCTTAACGTCTATCAGAGAGCAATCCTTGATGTATTCTAATGCTCAACACAATCCATTATCATCATGCTATCAAGAGTATACTCACTTTCTTTAAACTGTAGAAGGTTGTTATGTTGAGGGGTGAACACCAAACACGCATAGCACATCTGATCCCTGAAACATAGATACAAAAAATGAATGAATCATGTCACTGCACGTCATGCTATATTGTACATAGGTCATCAGCACATACATGTAATATAGATGGAACATCGAAACCGCTGCTATCACTCATTCTTACATTTCACGAAAAAGAAATGATTGCTAAATAATAAGACTTTGCCACTGGCATTTAGATAACCAATGTCACTATGTGCTGTTAAAGTTAAGCACTGCATCGAAATAAAAAAATAGTTTGACAGTATGAGATCCATCAGAAATAACAAAACTATGTTCTTTTTATTCGAAAGCTATAATGATTTAAATATGACAACCAACGAATAATTGAAATGACAGCTATTCTCCCTGTTGTACAGCAATATCATCACTGTAGAAACCCTGGCCATATAAAACTAGTTTATGCAAGATACAATGTTATCCAGAATATATGTTTTTGGCATAGGTCGACTTGTCAAATGCTATCAATCCGGTGGTTTTTTTTAATGCTCATGGAAACACAACAAAGGCAGTATTGTCATAGAATATTACAAGGAAAGAATGGCAAGTAAACCTAGCCCAACAGAGGTAGTTTTGTTTTACTTCTTCCAATGACATCACCTCCACTACAATTATGCTTCAATACCTGGTAATGTTATCTGACACAATCCATTAAGTTGGACCGAACATGGTATATATGTGTCGACAATAATATCCAGAACCAGACCGCTTCTTACCAATGCACTTGGAAGGTTTCTCTAAAGAACAATGGGAAGGTATACATAATGTACCAGAGGTCCACGAGAGACCTACAGATACTCCCATTGTACTATAGTACACCTTCCCTGGAAACAGACCCAATAAAACGTATTAGCTACACAACACCTAGCACCAGAAAACAACCACGATGCACTCAGACATACTTCACATCTGAACGCCTCGGTCGGGACATATATTAGAAGAGGTGAAATGC
The DNA here is from genome assembly GCA_032361185.1 of Lepetodrilus ovalis. Classification (NCBI taxonomy): domain Eukaryota; kingdom Metazoa; phylum Mollusca; class Gastropoda; order Lepetellida; family Lepetodrilidae; genus Lepetodrilus; species Lepetodrilus ovalis. The sequence goes on from JAUTBQ010176921.1 coordinate 7,628, forward strand.
GTTCTTTGAGTTCCATTATTTGCAGGTAAAAAAAACAAACCAATATTTAATTCATCCACCCGATTATTTCTCTTACAAGATAGATATTCTGCGAGGTAATGATTTCGATGTTCACAAGCATTAATTACTAGCTTGACATTTAACAAAATGTAACCATAACTACAAATGAAAATGATTTCTTTTTACTCTTTCATTCGCAAATTGCTTCAGGACAGTCAATAATACAGCTAGGCATCGGTTATATCATACAGTTTCTTGTCATAAACATTTCTATATCATAAACGTTTTACACTTTCAATGCACATCAGCAAGAATACGATGGCTTGAATATTAATTGTGAGATGACACACAGAGGAGCTCTCATCCTAGTGTAGCCTAGCCAGGCAATGCACTAAATCAGGTACATCTAGTTTCTTTCTTAATCTCGACAAAATACAAATATTTACAACTGCCTTCACGAATATTGATAGCCATGTTTTCTTGTGTCTGATCATATTTCCATGATGATGTCGGAACGCCCGATTCGACGCATTCCGTCCGACATGTTTGATCAAACAGGACTATCGACGTTTCCAATACCACGAGCTTAAAACCATGCAGCGATTTCTTTGTTTGTCAATGTTGAACGTCTATAAATATCTTCAAAGGGAGACAATACGATCGATATGCGGGCACGAGATAATGCTTCCTGTTATCTACGGTCATCTCAGACATTGGGATCAGCGCGGATGTACATGGAGGTTTTTTCTCGACACTTGAAGGTACAGGAAGCGCATCACAGCATCTCCATTATAGCCACGCTTGCCAACAGCTGTCAATCACAACTAGTTCAAATAAACAACACGCATGCAAACACAATTAACGCATTTAGATCATGACCACACTAACCCTAACGCAAACAACGTTTAAGTTTCTCTATGTACATTGCACGATATGATTACTTTGATTCTTGTAGTGGCATTGAAAAATATGCGAATATTCATAGTTTACAATTATATACATGAAACACGTCGCAGTTCTGCCCTAGTATCATAATGCACCTCTGTAGGTTGATAAAACAATCGAAACTATGATCAATACTACAGTATTATTAATAATTAACACAAAATACATTCACCCGTAGGACACAAGGAATGACTAATGACACAACTGGCAGAGCGCAATGATAACACATGAATACAGTTTGTTATATTAATTACGTACATATTGTAGCAAGGTGTGACTGCCACACGAAGCGTTTATCCCTTAAGATGGCGATCCCTTGTTCATGCTAAACTATTCTCACCGGCATCGGCTCTCTATGAATTATTCACTAAATACTTATTGGGATGACATTCCCCTTCGATTTCTGCAGAGTATTCTTACAACCCTGTAATGGAGCCTATGAAATATGCATAAGAAGTCAGACAAATCTGTACTCTACACCGTCCTCTGAGACCACCCAGACATAGCACGTAGGTATACCTCTCAGGGAGTTGTAAGGTGTCGGTGGGTGTTCAAGCCTGGGTGGGTGTCCTAGGATAATCCACGAGCCAACTCGTCAAAATGGCCGCCGATATATACACGTCAACATGTGTACATGATACATATAAAACAGGCAGATTTGTAAACATTAGGTACGTATGGATTCCACAATAAACATAACGTTAACTAGATTTGTCAGACGTTCTTTTGCTTAGCGCAACATGCCCTTGGATAGATTACACACGTCAGGTAGATAATACGAATTCTAAGGCATGTAATCAAAATTCGATCTCCCCTCAAAAGAAGCGCAGTGGACGCGTTATTATGAACGTGTCGAAGACGGTTGTGTACACAGGCATTGATGCTGGCACTTTGCACTATAGCTACACGATGGACAATACAATACACTATGTGTGTGTGCTACACTGTATGTACTGACAGGTGCTGCCGTGTTATACCCTACCGGAACAAGGACAGTAACTGCAAGTGGCGTAATTATTGGAATTACCTCCTCCTTAGATATCAATATTACATCTGTTGGGTAAATATTCTCCGGTGTGGGCAGGGCTTAATAAAGAACCTGAATACCCCACTGGCCTGGTAGATCTATGTCGCCAGGAAATGATACACGAACGCAGTAAACGTCTGTCGGCAGCAAATCCATAACGAAGACTACAGGATACAGATGGTATTCGATAATGACATACCAGTACCATATATGAACATTATCTTGGATAATGCCATTCTGACGTAAACCATAGGACATAATTTACACTAATTCTCTATACTTACTGTAGATGAACAAGCCTTTACTACGTAACACAACCTACAGGCAATATATTAACCAGTTTCAACCACGTTCAGAGAGGGAGCATACCGTAAAGGACAAAGTTAGGTCTACATACACAGTTTTGGATAACTTAAACGTGTATAAACCAGCGTGCAATTCACGTCAACATTGTTAGTGACAAAGCAGACTGCAGCCAAACGACCCACTAATGGTGAAGCCAGTGCTTGGTTTCAGTAATGACGCTGCCTATTTATTATTGATCAATTTTCACATTACAACATCTAGAAGGACAACACGGTCGTTCTTTGTGGTAGGAAATTTATGGTCCGGAATCCTGTTTCTGCTTCGTCAAGTCTCCGGCTGGTCGGGATATTAGCTCCAGAGAGTTATTAAAACTAAATTGAAGCATCGACAATACATTTAACCGTCTCTATGTAACCTATGAATATTAAGACGTAATAAGCTAACATAAACTAAGCCCCAAATCACTACTAGAATGTGCACGCTATCCTGTAAAGGTACACGGATGCATACGGATCACGATGTATTGAACTTTTATTACTAGTGTTTGGAAGTGAACACGTAATCAAATTGTTGATACAAGTTGCTGACACATACTACTAGTACCAGGACGGTATTTGAGTCGCAGTGGGACTTGTAGGTATTATGACTGGAGGAGTGCTGACAGTTTCCAGAGTGGCACCGGAAGCGAGTGGCGCATGCGCATGATCATTTCACCAGGGAAAACAGTACGATTTGCACTGCTGCTCCGCGGAGATTCGTAACTATGATTTTAATTATTAATCACTGCACCTGCCTGACCTAGGCTGCACCGTAGACACTGTCAACACTTACCCTGAATGGGGTCATGTCACGGCGACACAGTACCATACAGTACTTATTAGTACTTATTAGTGAACTGGAGACAATCGGTAGTAATGTCCAGGATTGTATATCAACAACCAATATCTGCAGTGAAACAACATTGTACATAAAGATATCTTGGTTTGTTTCAACTTCTCTCCATGGCTGAAATGTGATGATATTCGGTTGCAATACTTGTTCCAGTGACCTTTCGTGCATTCACAACATTTGTTCATGTATCCAAATTCTGAGTAATAACAAGAAGACACGTGATGGCGCGCTATGTCCCTGAGACTACGGCTGTAACTCTATTAACTATGTCCGCAGACCCCATCTCGCATCCTTGATTAACGACATATCTCTTCCTTAACTCTATGATCTGCCAGACGGAAAGATACAAGGAGGTAATTAAGGTGACACAGACGAAGGTATTCGGCCAAAGAGTCTGCTGCATGTTGCGGCTCCCAGTGAGTGGCATTCCACAGTTGTGTGCCTGCACCTCGGAGAATTCCTCCAAATACGTTCAGCGTCCTCAGCGTCTTCGGCATCCAGGAGCAATTAGATATTTCTATGCCGGGATTCTGTACAATCCTGCAGTAGCCATGCAGAAAATAGGACTGGATGATGAACTGTGTTCCGTGCACTCGCAGTAATAAAACATCTTCCTGTTGTTGCCGGCGAGATATTGTAAGGAGATGGGGAAGTAAGAGAGACATGACTCCCCATCCAGTCTCAGACGTCTCCTGGCACCCCCTCACCCACCTCACCCACCTCACCCACCTCACCGCCCCATATCCTACTGAGACATGGATGCTGGAACATATACGTAGAACTGTATGTTTGTACACACAAGTATAGCTATCTACCAGTGCCGCGCTATAGTTTAGCTAGTATACACACAAGTATATCTATCTACCAGTGCCGCGCTATAGTTTAGCTAGTATACCTGTCCAATCACCATCCACATGGTCAATGAGCTTACTTAAACTACTATATATTTAATGTGGATATATCACTACATCTGAATGATTACGAATGGATTGTAGTTAGAAACAGCATCTATTTTGTAGATTAGAATATAATTGGTCTGATTGCCTACTTTTGAATAGATTTGCTTGTTTTACCCCGGTATCAAAAAGCAACATTATAATGATAGGATTTAACCAGCATACGTCGGGTCTCCCATAGATTATCAATAGTCTCAGAGGATGAAAGAAAACAATTTTTAATAAATTCTACTGATGGATACCGGTATATTTGTATATGAATTTCTTTAACCTCTTCCCCAGAAAATCTAGACGTGCTTTTGTCCATGGGAGATATTTAGAATAATCTATTAGAGAACATGGTCTGTGAGACAGACAAGGTCTCCCACAGCAATGCGTGCACCTAATGGTTTAATGAGAGCTGGATTGTACACCACTGCTATCAGTACAACGAGTCTCTGTCTATTACCCAGGACAAGTCGCCTGCGTCACGGTTCCGGGTGTTGGTACTGCCACTCTAGTCTGTCCACGTCGACACTCTCACTCCGGCAGTCCCATCAATGTTACACTCCACCGCACACGATTGATTTAAACACATTTCAGAGAGATAAATTTAATTGGACTTTTAAAGCGGTTTTAACAGCGCATTAGTTAAGGCTTGTCCGTGCACTCTCTTTGCTTCACGCGGAAGTACAATAACGTCAAATTAGCCCAAGACGTTCAAATGCTAACAATATTCAACTATTTTCAATAAGAGGAATGGTCTCGTTTCATTATCTAGCGTTAACCTTTAATTAACTTTGAATTGACACAAGTATTCTTATATAGACGACCGGTGCTTCATATACTGGTATTAATGTGGTCGCCGTGTACATAGGCCATAGACATAGAACAGTTATAGGCCAAGTCAACGGTTAACATGCAATGTACAACGTTGGTTACACACAGCTGGTCGTCGTATTGGTATTTATTGTGGATATGTAGTCGGCTAGATAACGTCAAAATAGATAAATCCTAAAATGAAAGTGTTCTACTTTATACCAAGCGATAAGAGATTATGTTGATCTATAGGCCTACTATACATGTCTGTTTGGAGCCTATATCAATTGTACATTAATTTCAACCATTGCAGTAACCTTTAGAAGAGCAAGGTAATGATGGCACCTACATTGCTAGTCGATGGAGATGAATGACAGGTCAGGGCTACTCACCTATCTAACAGTAGATATTTATTGCCTTCGTTCTTGACACAGTGGCCTCGTTGTGAGATGCTGTGTTTGGTGATCTGCAGCTCTCCCTGGGCTACCCCGCTCTGGTACCACGTGCCTCGCCAGTCCACCGGGAACGTGCAGCGAGATGCTGCAACACAGAGAGGGACGCATGTGTTATAATGTGCAGTGAAATTTCCTCACATCGTACTGAGATAGGCTTCAGTTAATTAAAAACACCCAGAGTTGGAAGCATGGCTTCGGCATCAGTTTAGATGAGTCATACACACACGCGCGCGCGTAAAGAACACGCGCGCACATGCAGCAGACAGGAATAATGCTGATCGCAAGAATATGTTGTTTTACTTTCAGATAGGTCATGAGATGCGAGTGTTAACAACACATCATACATATTGCAAATATATGTAACGTTGTCCACACAATCTGAAAGACAATAACAAATGGCACAGTGTCTGAAATGTCTATGTAGCATGTGATGTTAAATATGCATAGAATACCATAACTTGATACGATTACTAATGGGTATATTAGCAAATGTTATACATTTGATTTTAAAAAAATATCAGTATTTATTTTATTTAACCATCTCTATTTACTTCTTATTTAATACTTGTTGACATCTTAATTAATTACTTACGTGTCAGGACAAGACAAAGCAGAACTTTTAACTATGATATTGAATAACGAGATGTACACATAGGCAATTTAATCACGTTGTCATTGTTTGAGCATTACCGTGAACAATATATTTACTGTTTCGTTAACCCAACAATACCGAATAATTGGAAAGATAACAAATAATGTAATTCATTTTGCATTTAAAACTTAACTTTAATCAAACACGATCATTGACATTTGCCTGGGTAACTTTCAATTATGACGCTAACCAAGAAAGCATTCCGACTAATACCAACTAAATAATTAATTGAAATCAGTTTTGTTATTCGTATGACGTCCCTCTATGTTTCTGTGTCAATGTTATAACAGCGATGTAATGACGGGATAGGATAGGAGGACTGCGTGTTAGCTCAGAGCAGGTATTATACAAATCGCAGCAGATTAGAATACGGAGAGAACGCAATGTAACTATCAGTCAGTAGCACTACCACTGCATGACGTCTAGCCTAACCAGGAGCCGGGGAAGTTGCCCACTGACATGCAACACTGCAATACATACAAGTCGGGAGTCGAACCCTGCTGTCAAAATATTATCTCATCGGAATTAAATGTGCAGCATTGATTAAATCACCGTTGGTGGTTCTACAAGAACAGAAGCGACTGGAAGACTTATTCAATTCATCTGTGCGTGGATGTGCAACACGTTAGTTCCTGTACATTGACGTCCACGCTGTTATGTCACTGTATAGCCTAGTATAAAAGTGTTATGAGTAGGCCATTCACGTACACCACGGAGCCGCTGTGCACAGTGATGTGATCACTAATTACTGCACACAGCACTCGGACATTAATCATAGACTGACAATGTGAATTGTAAGATTACTGATGCAGCAGGACCGCCACGGATCGCGGTATTGAACGACTCTCCGGGATTGTGCCAGGAGATATAAGTGCGTGTGATTAAAACAGAAAGGTATTTCCTGGTTAGTGGTATTCCAGAGAAGCAAGCAGTGCCTGTGTTTACTAAGCTATCGACATCCGTATTCCTAGGAGATGCGGCCCTGCCACTAATCTATTCAATACGTTGTTATCGGAAAACACCAGCGACAAATAGACCAGAACACCAATTAAAAATTATCAGTGGTTGTTTCCCCTTGTCATAAACAATCTCCCGATACCAAAGAGCGGTTTGCCGACTGTCCATTGAATGCGGCTTTCAGAAAGCAGCTGAACCTGTACGGTGAACTGAAATTACAACACTCTTCATATAACCACTCTTATCGACCCGGTATTAGCAACAAAGGATCAACATGCATTTGTCTTTCTCGTGTTTCACGTCGTCATTGACCTAGGAACCACTGGTGATGGGGACTGACGACATGGTAGACGGTGTCCGTGATCTAGCTAGACCGCAGCTGTATGACTGCGCCGACATTGGATACTGGTAGAACAGGAAAACATTTCTTCATTTTGTGCACACACACGTTCCCCCCGTGTCCACTGTCTGGACACATGACTCATCTTCGTTAAACTTCGTGATCAGATTCCCATCAAATTAGGTGTGAGACCGATTCTGTGCTATCGCAGATACATTTATTATTCTTGAGACCAACTCCCATATTTGACTTAATTAACGTTGTCATAACTCACTTTAATCTGACCGGCGGACTGGCTATTACTTGTGTTTTCAACATTGTTCTACTGCTTTCACTATCAAAAGAAATTTGCTAAAAGGGAGGCAATTATTTTCAACCATGACGGTCAGATTTTTCCAATAAATATATGACTTGATGAGAGAGGTTTTTGACAAAGCCATTAATATTTTCGTCTTTGTGTGAAAGTTAATGAAAATCCTGGCGAGTTCAAACTCGTGGGCAGCTGTAATCGACTTTGGGTTGCTAAATTTGCTTGAAATTAATCAGCCTAGAATACAGCCATTGTCTCCCCTTGTCTGGCCGTGTGTGGACAGAGGGCGTTGCCAGGCAGGGGGCGCCCTAGTGTCATTAGCACACGTTGCATCACGGGATGGAACAACATGTCTTAAAGTCTGAACACGGGTCGAATTAAAGAATTATTCACACCAGATTGCATATGGGCACATTTATCGATGTCCGAATGTCCGACAACCCTGATTAATGCTGTGATTCAACATTTATTATGGAAATGAAAACTTGTAATAACTTGTCCAAACTGTGACGTGGTTCCGGATTGGCATAATAGTCCCCTCATTTGGCCAAGCCACCTGGTGATTTGAGATACTACTGATGATATTCAATCAATTCGAAGTTCGTGACATTCTGGAATGCGTCAGCGTGTTGTAGGAACTATGCCGATACGAATACGATGAATGGCAATTAAAAAATTAATTGCTGATGAAGGAAATGTAACGTAGAAATAAATATCGATTTTACATTAAAATCCATAGAACCCAACATAAAAAAAAACAATCGATAGACATTTATCAACTAGCATAGCAAGTGTTCTTGCGTGTGATGTGTTCATTTATTTTTTATTAATTAATATATGTACGAGTCGAGGAGGAAGATTAAATATATGTTAAACTGTTGCCTATGTCCCACATTGGGAATTTTCCGTATTACAAACTAAGCAATGGAAGAATACGCATCATTCGGATATCCGAGAATAACACGTAGACTTTATTAGAATCATAACTTCTAAGCAAATTACAAGAGCAGAAATAATAGTATTATTCTATGTCCAGTACCGTATACTAGCGTGTGCCCATGATGATATGTACACACTGTCAGTACATCCACTACCTTGTAGATGCTGATCTTTTATAGCATGTTGGCACGGTAAGTCTCCCACAAACGCAACCCATATATTCTAGACACGTATTTCGGTAAATAACATTATAATACATCAATTTGATCCCAGTAGATTATTACCGTTACAGCAGGATACTGAGATGGGGTCTCAAATATAGTCTATAGCGAGAGAGTGGTCAATTTAGTTAGTTTAGTGTGAATATTCTTTACATGCATCATGGAACCCTCTTTTAGAAAACAACAATTAATGGTTGGTATTTATTAACAAACTGGGTCCGTGCAAACATCAAAACAATAAAAGGGAGCGAATGTTATCGAGCAAAACAAAAACAACAAAGAAAACAATAAGTACATGAAGTACATCTGACATTTTTTAATATCCTGTGAAAATAGCCATATGATCTACATATGTACTGGATTTGGTAGGTTGGGGTGGAGAGTGGAAGATTGGATCTTCGAAACTCCATAACTATGACCATCTTTATCATGTTACATGATTTATCAGAATAAATATATTCTGTTCTGTTTTTTTTAACTGTCGCGGTAAACGCCAGTCACACGTGGAGCTATTCCACATACACAGGAATAACCAGAACCTACATACACAGGAATAACCAGAACACACATACACAGGAATAACCAGAACGGCAGTAATCAATCCTTCAGCAGGATGTGTTGAATGTTACCACCCCCATCAATAGACACACGACTAACGTGAATGACAAGTCCTGTCTAATATCACTAGTCCTTTTATCCTCTGTACACACCAGCATCAACTGGCCGCAGTCTCCGAACAAATACCAGCATCGCTTACTGCAGTCAGCTAAGGTAAACACACAGATCATCGCCAGAACAAATATATTGGAATTGAAATGGGTATTAAGTGGCAGATAGAAATATTCCTACTGGAGATGGATATGGCTAACCATGTAACTGTCACTGCTGGAACTCTGTAATGTCATGAGCCCCAGTGAATGACAGTAAAGTATGATGAGAGATAGGAGATGGATTTGAGAAGAAAGCTCCCTGCTTCTGGTATACAGTCAATGGTCTAGCCGTCACAGCAGTCGCTGGATCCATACAGCTCGGTCCTAGTTCCCCACACCACAGATGCTACGGCCAGCTTGTTGCAGGACAATTATTACTTTTCTATTAGTCTAACTCGAAGCTACAGCTTGAATTGAATCAGCTCGTTTTGTGAATGATTTGATAAGGCGGCAATCTTCTTGGAGCATGTACTAATTGTCTGGCGTCACCGCTTGTACACGTCACGCAACATTCGACAGCAGGAACTCCCAGAATTCCAATGGGCACAAGTTGCGTGCAGCCTGCCCCATCATCAAAGCAAACGCTTGGCTTCAGGATTCAGTTTGGTAATTGTGGAATTCCCTCTATGTTTTACCGGGTAAACGATCGCGTTAGGAACTGGGTCCTAGATACGCTCTGTTGTTGGTACTGTATACTGTCGAGGTATTGACACTGCTGGTGTGTGGCAGTGTTCCATGTCCCTTACCTGAGTCCTCATCGAAGGGACACAGTCTCCGTACATTATTCTACTTGCAGTAATACACCACCGCTATGTATAAATTATTCTAAGTTCATTTCCGGCATAGTATTAACTGCCTATCTCGGCTTGAAGCAATAACATCCTGAGTTTCCCCTGACAGGCAATCATGATTACCACTGACCTGTCTACATCTATCTCTAAGCAATACCGACAAGATAAACCTATTCCACGATAGGCATACATATTACTTGTTAGTATATCGCATGAAATGTGATATCCGTATTTTTATGTTGAACTGGCATATTTGTATACGCCAGCATATTTTTAACTTGTGAGTTAAAATTTCAACTACATCATGTGTATTGATTTTGTCAAGACAATTTCCTAAATAAAACAAAAAGAATATAATGAGATATAGACGTCAGTTAGCGTAATTTCCTCTAATGCTGCATAACAATGTAATTCGGTTAAGTTAGCCCCGTGAAGGTCTGTTCCTATTTCTTAATGTAAAGATCTTCATCTCGCCTCGACTGCCTCTTCCCCTGTAGGCTCTAAGCCTCCAGCCCTGGGGGTGCGAATCTGAAGACTTCATTACGGTTCCACTTTCCCCATTGCTCTGAGGGTTCTACCAGAGTGAGTCTGGTTTTACAAAACAATTAAATTTAGTCGAACCTTTATCCATTGTTGTAGGTGGTAATGAGTTTTGCGGATTGCCCGCAGGGGTCGCCCCCGGAGGAGAGCAAGGGATGTAATTACAAATCAGGAAAGCATGTCAGGAACAGTCTGGGATGTTTCTGGACCAGAGTCCTGAGGGGTCACGTTAATGACAACCGGTAAGGAGTGGACCGTCCCGGGAGATGTAGAGGGTGCTGTCGGTGACAGTTTGGGTCCGAGTAGTTCGTCCCTGGAGTCTTGGTGGGGTGCAGAGAGAGACAGCTTGAGTCGCAGAGAACTGTCCCGTGCCTGTTCTACAATCTAAACGTGTTGTGGTCGACGGACCAGTAATGAAGTCCTGGTTACGATGACGCCACAAGGGAAGGGACTATTTGGCACTACGTGTCGACAAGATACCATGCGGGTACCACCGACTTTGGTTCAAGGTGACTTACTGATTTACCGAGCCAACTTCACAAACAGGTGGAGGCATTGATCTATATGAGAAGTTCACATTGGACTCCAGGGGAAGCAATGGCGGGTTGATTACACCATGATGCATAGCAACTGTTCATTTGCAGTTCACGTCTGGGCCGGACATTTCCGGTCTTGATGACGTCACTGGCTGCCCTAGTAGCTGGTCACTCCTCGGACTACTGACCGTAAGGATAGATGCGCCTATGATCCCAACATCAACGCCGTTCGCTTGACAGACGACTTATTCAATAACATCCATTTCGTTCGCTCGACAGATACGCCTGTCATTAACACTTACGTTCATCTAGTCGTGCGTAACTACGACACTTAATAAGTGCCAAGGCATCGCGAGTTACATCAGAAAGGTGAAGGACGATACCAGCATCATACATGGATGTGACGTTGGTGAAATAATATAGCTCATGTGCAAAGTGTATATTGCAGATATGTATTGCAGAACAATAAAGCGAAACAGAAGTAATATAAATATAGACTACAATAGGTTGATTAATGCCGAATTATTTCAATACGTGTAATATTTGTATGGCGAATACCTATATTGAAGATTGTATGACATAACTAATAATAGTACAATAGTATATATTACTACACTACTATAGATAGCACAACAACATAATATAACACTAGACTACAAGATATCACTACCATACCATATAGCACTACAAAGCCAGATAAAACACTACGGGGAATAGCTGGAACTGCTATTTCCAATGCTCATAAATCTCTCCCTATATCTAACTACTCATGGAGGGCCTAGCTATGTGTATGGTCGCCTATTCCCAGTACACGGACTCTGACTTCTCAATCATTACTTCCATTGAGGGAGATATTGAATAACCATAAAGATTGCCTATTATCTGAGGTCGACGGACGCCTTGGATTTACTGTGTTAGTGGCGGTGTTTACTTCCTGTGGGGCTGACTTCAATGGAAGACTTCAGACTTGGAGTATTCCGGAAGCTCGCGTAGTCCTGGCTCTCCTCGACTCACGGGACTGTAGGTACATCTGCTTGATTAGTTACATGTACTATTGTTGACTGAGGGATAGAGGCCGTCGAAATTTACCGACGGCAATGAATTAATCAAACAGGTTGACGCGGACTCAGAATGAGGTTCTAGACAGGGAACTAGATGAGTGGGTCGGGCTCTGATGGGTCTGGATGGGTCTGGATGGTCCCGTGTAGGGGCTTCCCGGGGCTCTGCCACGGTTGTGGTGTCAGATGTGAGAACATGGACACAAAGCCGACAAATCGATTTCTGTCCGTCAAACCAACCCCTGCGTGGCCCCAACTCGATAATCAGGCAGCCCAAGGGGACAGAGATTTGTTGCCAACGACCCCAATTAGGTCGCGGGAGATTTCTTGCACTGGTTCCCATGGAGAGAAAAGAACAATAGCACGTGGAAGATGCTCAATGTGAAATTCTGATGTGATATTTTTAGGATAGTTTTTCATAAAAATAGATGAAACTGGATTTGTTATCTGTCAACGATACGTGTTCTGTAGACTATGTTGTCCATCATCCAAGGCTAGTTTCTTTCATCCTAAAATCTCGTATTAATTCCAACATATACTTCAGCACAAGTACAGCGCGTGCACATTCTGACATGGGATGGGTCAATGAATCACTGCGTTTACATAGACACCTTGTCATTGAAAGATACGATGTCCATCACTCCGACACTCAATCCAAAATACGTTAGGCGTCTTGTTCCAAGATCCTAACAAAATATCACCAGGATCCTGGCAAGACACCCGAGGTGAAGGTGTCCTGCCAATATCCTGGTGTGGACTTTGCTAGTATCCTGAAACAGGAAACCTAACCTTTTCTGGCTGTAAATGATGTAATAGTTATTAATACTTTTGCAATCGATACCAAGAACGTTATGTGCTTATGGCACACGTGTTGACAGGTAGCGATATCAAAACGACGAACAGAATATACATGAAGGGATAAGGACCTCTCGGCAAACCAGAATACGATCACACAGGTAAAGGATTCTCTGCTGGTCTCCATTATTCCAGCCATCCTAGAAGCAATTTGCCAGTCTAAGCATTATCACAAACGTGTGCTGGGCACGAATCGATACGCAATGTAACATTTACATGCATAGCAAATGGAGAAAAACAACTGGTACGAGCCCGTTACACGGAATCTGGACGAAATGAAAGCCTATAATGGAATAATTGACGACTGATGATTGGGAGGACTACTCACAGCATCTCAATGTTATGACAGGACAGCGCTTTACAGATGCTTCACGTGTTGGCAGATGAGATAATGATCGGATAAACAATTGCGAAATCTCAGTATGTTCCAACACAGAGCGGAAAGAAAATGCAACCCTGTTTATTGTCATCAATGGCAATTTGTTACTGATGCCACTGTCTGTGTACGTACTAATACATATATCAGTACGTGGGGTCGTTACTGCTGTGCTTGAAAGACAACTTACGTGAGCGTGATAAGTGCTGTGCTTCTATATAAATAACCGTGTGTCGAATTTAGAACCTAATTAAATAATAAAAAGTACAAGTTAATCAAATCGGTGAAAGCAGTAAAAATTATGTTTGAAAAAAGGATGGACACACGGGGAGCAGTGGGAATATCAATGTTAACGGATTATTAGAAGTCATAAAACAGGTTTGTCGATACATTACAGAATGTAAATATTTATCTTCCAGTAATCCTCGGCTCGTGACATCCATTCTTGCTAGGAGGTCTCTGTGCATTATTTGCTTTTGGCACGTGATACCGTTCCATCTCATCGTCAACGATATTACTTTGCGGAAGCAGTTTGACTCGGGGCAGATAGACTTCCGGTTTCACCATGATGTCACGTGACGTCGTATCAATGGCTACCCGGATCATAGTGACATTAAATGAGTCAAGCTGGCATCCGTCTAGTGTCACTGATGAATCGCTAGCGCCCGTAATCTCGTCATTTATAACGAGGTGCTAAGTAGGCGACAAATTATCTGGAAAGCCAGCCATTTCTCTTCATGAATATTCATTAGCAAGAAATGATGAGATGGTAAAACTAATTATCAGTCAAGAAGAAAGTAGCATATATTTATTCTGTAGTACTGGTGTATCCTATCACAAGCCCCCTCTATATAATCTATTTATCTCCTTAGATAGAGTCTATAACACGAGGGCCGATTTCTTATGCCGCCGGTAAAACTGGACGTAAAATAGGTTAAATCGCTGCCACTTTTTATTGGCATGTCCCATTAACTGTATTAAATCTAAGAAGCCATATTTGGTCTGGTCTTCTTTTTTTTATTCAATGTATCTTCATGATGCTGTCACGTTTTTTGTCGTCCCCGGAGTTGTGGATGCTCCTAGTCACGTGTTATCTGGAAAACAGCTGCTCGGGAGCCGTTAGTTCGACCCTCCTCTACCTCTGGCCAAAAATGAAAGCTTTATTTTCCGGCTGGTCTATCGTATCAAGGCTCTTGAATTCCAACTCGCGGAAATTGGACCGTGATTATCACAAATTGATGTCACTCTTCTTAGCAGCTCGCGACAAGACAAAGACCGCGCGACACACACGTGAGATTTTTCACATCAAATCCAATGGTTGAGATGATTCATGCCACTGAAAATTCTTTGTACCAAAGGACGATTTTATTTAGAGAATTTTCAACAATGTCGAAATGAAAGAAGGAAGTGGATGAGAGGGTAACCCTGTAAGATGGGGGGCACGTTCCGGCACCCCTAGGCCCCGGCTGAAGAGACAAGAGACATCCAGGGGACACTTGCTGGGGGACATCCAGTCAGGAAATATCGACGTCTCTCAACACAGAGCATATCGCACGTGCTGACATTAAATTACTCATGGCCGAATCTCAACAATAAACGGATTACAAGATTCATGATTAATGATTATGAATTGTTTCCTAGCACCCAAAATTAACGCCAAAATACACACATGTGATACTAATGATGAAATAGTATTCTAAATAATTTCGAAATACAGTACAACCTCGGGAATGAAAATATTTTGTATAAAATATATAAATACGTAATCAAATAATTTGGAATCTACAAGAATATGTATCAGTCAGAATGCCAATTTACGAACGTATTACACTGCAGTTAAATAGCAATGCATCAACTAGCCCCAAAGGTATCGTTCGAACACGACTCGGTGACGTGATGAAGGCTGCAATTATATATAGTCAACATTAAGAGTATTCTGCTGACATAAGTCCTATGTTCACTTGGTAGTGTTGATCTACAGTATGTCATCAATTAGTCAAGTGACAGTAACAGGACTAGATTCAGTTTACTGCGAAGAGTTTTGGGGCTGCTACACCGGTAAGCGAGTTGCGCCATGTAACGGCGTCAAAAGTATAAATCCACCTTAAAGTGTCATAATCTTAAGCTTCAACGTTCATATTCAAGATGAACAGGATAATGAAGTCACCGTAGATATGTACGTACTGCAATATCACCAAGCAAATAAATCTCTATGGTATATCTGATGCATGCTTTCACGCAAAACATTTAGTTGTACGTTCATCTTCGTTATGTATTACGCCAAATGTATGGGATAATACAGCAAGTAATTGGAATACGTTGTCAGAGAGCTAGTACACTGCTCCGGCTGTTAGTGTTAAATGTATGTTCAACACGTCTGTACGATGAGATTCGTCCAATCAAGCAAGCATACATAACCACTAACGGTAATACAATATGAGGTAGCCAGGGTTCCGTGATGCCTGGCCGTACTGACTTCACTGAGCTAGTTCAGTATCAGTTTCACTGTAATGGAGGTTAGTGGTGCAGGGCTCCCCCTGGACGTCGTGCACGCAATGCACGGGCATCTCCAACCTGTCGTCAAACATCATCACACTACTGCAACAGATCACCACCCAAAACCGGTGTGAATAATAGCCCACTCGAATATGCAGCAATACGTTATGGTATTCAAGATATACAGAATTCTCGAGAAACATTGGTTATACTAATGGCGATACGTTGTTTGAAATAAGGGGATTATTTTTGTTGTGAAAAACGAAAGGATCAGTGATTGCTTTCAACGTCTGGTGTTCCTAAACAAACGGCGATCGCTACATTGAAATTGGCATTGGAAGGGGAAACAGACAAACTGACGGACGAGATACAGACAGACATGGCGACACACAGAATGTCGACCTCCAGCCGACCTTGGCGACATGAACGTGTCCAATTAATTCGAGCACATCTGCTGTGAACGTGGACGTTATTACAATCGCCATCAGCACAGTGGGCAACATCTAACTCCCGTACTCAGGACCTTCTTTTTCGCGGAAAGACATTCTACCCCCGGGTCATATAGAGTTTTCTCATCTGAAAGAAACTATGGCAATGGATCGTTTAATTAATGGAAATTTGGAAATCTTCTAGCATGTCAAGACGGATGGCCGGGATGCCTGGCGGGTACAGACGACGTCACTGCCGTGTCCAGATAGACTGCCAGCTGGTACGAGAGGGTTAAGACGCACAATGACACGTGGTGCCAGACAATACCATTGCCAGTTTCATATTTGACAATCGTGGCGGCTAACTGTGAGGCAAATTATGGGGATTTGTAACGAAATGCAAATTGCCCTAATTTCTCGCTGTTCATTTGCCATGGTACTGAATCTTAAATGTGTTACTGCAACTCTGTAATTCTTAACCACGGTAGAAGTGTATTATGCTGTCAGCATGTCTTTTTTAAGTTTTACATTATTTATTTATTTATTATTTTATTTATTTATTTTATTAAAATTCTATTTTCCATTACTATTATTTCTATATTGTTTTATTTAATTTTTTTTCTTTTTTTTTTTCTTTTTTGTATTTTTAATTTTTTTTAGTTTTAATATGTATATAAGTGCCATGTGACACTGTAATAAAATATTATCTCTCTCTCTCTCTCTCTCTCTCTCTCTCTCTCTCTCACTCTCAATCTCTCTCTCTCTCTCTCAGCAAAGTAGGAGATGATGTAAACAGGTTACATAACACATTAACTATAT